>JAQGAE010001493.1:0-22665 GCA_034696685.1 Julus scandinavius
GATATACATAGGAACACACATGGCCATACATGACGATACAAAGAGACATAGAAACACATATTGCCATACATGACCATACGAAGGGTTATAGGAACACACATGGCCATACAAAGGAATATAGTAACACATATGGTGATACATAACCATACAAAGAGATATAGGAACACATATGGCCATACATGACCATATAAAGGGATATATAGGAACACATATGGCCTTACATGACCATGCAAAGGTATATAGAAACACGTATATGGCCATACATGACCATACAAAGGGATATAGGAACTCAAATGGCCATACATGTCCATACAAAAGAATATAGGAACACATATGGCCTTACATGACCATACAAAGGTATATAGGAACACGTATATGGCCATACATGACCATACAAAGGGATATAGGAACTCAAATGGCCATACATGTCCATACAAAAGAATATAGGAACACATATGGTGATACATGACCATACAAAGAGATATAGGAACACATATGGCCATAAAAGCTATTACATTGACATATCTAATGTTTGGTCTAGCCATGTATAAAATAAGTGGTATACTTGTATTTGTATGTCCCTGCATCACATTTATTTATTTGTTGAAATTAACGTGAACGTTAGGCAAGGAAGGAAACCTAAGTGACCATGGAAATAACAAAAATAATATAAACCGAAAAAAACAATTGAGGGTGGGGAGGGCGCAATGACAAAAACAGTTCCACCGCACGAACAGCTGACAGTTGTAATTTCTTACAGAAGCTTAGAAAATAATCATTGGTACTTTCGGAAGATCCTCATAGCGAATCAACGTAAATCGGGGGCGGTTTAATTAAGGGATAGTAAGTAGGCTTTCTTATCAGTACGTTAAGAGTAGCATTGTACGGCAGCGAACGTCCCGTGTAATTTAATTCCCAAATGTAGTTGGCAATTGGCGATAATTGGTGAGAGTGATAAGAGCGTCCCTGGCGTGTCGGGGAGATGCGTTGATTGCTAATTATTTTTCATGAATTAAACATAAAGGTGTGTTTTGCATTTCACGTCGCAACGCGTTTCTCCCTTTTAGTGTCTCCGAGTCTTAATTGGAAACGAGTTATTGGCCCAGAATAAAAGCAAACAAATCCTGAGGTTTAGACACTTCTGAATTTACTTTTCGAAAATGAAGTCGTGGCATTAACGGTGGGGGATGTGGGGGCTTTAAGCCCCTCTCTTCGCCCTTCATAAGGGGAGCCGAGATGGGTAGCTTGGTATGGATTTTTCATTCTCGCTTTCCTATTTGTGTCTTTTTTTTCTCTCTTTAGGCCTTGACTTGATTTATGTCGTTCAGCACTGCTCGAATAAATGACCCCCAAACGTGCTTTAAAAGAGCCACCCGTCTACTATTGAGGGGGTGTTCTATACGCTTCATCAGATTCATATCCTCCGAATTCCATGGTTTTTAAGAATTCTTTAGCTGGTTAGGTTACAGGTGCGTCGATTTTTTGTGGTCAGATGGCATTATTGGAGCCATGAATTTATGGCTTTAAGTTGTAGGTTACTGTCCCATTATTTGCCACACGGTGTCGAACTCGTTTGTCTACTCCATCCACCCTAGATAACCTACCCAGGGTCGACCCTGAAGAGCTGAGAAATTGGATTTTGTATTGCCCTCTATCGCTACAGTACGCTATACTATGCTAGTGACCATTATACGTGCTTTAGTATATTGACCAGTCGATGTTTGTACAATATCTGCAGTTTCGTCCTTCGGTGGGTTTTTGAAACCATATAAATTATGAACGTTTGGTCTGAAATCAAAAGTATTAATAATGAAAACATGCTTAACAACGGGAAAGAGCATGATAGGCTTGAAAAAAAAAAGTTGTTTTCCAAACACATGTTTCCAGTTTTATATTAAATAAATAAACATGAAAATAATTCTAAATTCTTTCCATTGGACGTACAATGGATCATAGACTTAATTTCCCGAGAATCTTAAATTACTTGATTCTAGTGTCCATGGAACGATTTCTTGTTTGTGTTCATGAACATTCAAAAATTTCAAAAAACTCATTTTTCTAAAACAGTTTTTCCTGTTGTAGTAACAATGGACAAACTAACTTTAATAAATATATAGAAATGGTGAGCTTAGGTGCGAGTGGGTAGCAATGGGCCATTTTTCACCTTTTTATTTTTAAAAGTATTCACAAACCATAAAACATAACAAATTTTATTCACAAATTTACTTTATACTACTGGGAATATTGTGCACAGTGTTGAAAATATTTTCGTATCACTAAAATAAGAACAATAATTGAAATAAAACTACTCTCCATATTGTCCCATTCCTCCTGTGCGCAGGAGGAATAGGACGCATTGCAGGAGGATTGAGACACTGTTTTTAAAAGGATTTTACCACACTAAATTAGTTTTTTTTATTTATTTGCAATAATAGGAACACACTTTACCTTTTAGCAAGATTTTTTTTACAAAAAATAACGAACTAGTAAAAATTAACTAACATTGATGCAAAATGTGTAGATTTCTCGCAATTTTGATTTTCCTCCACACAGAAAAGGCCGGGGAAGCTTCAAAATGACATAAACTTTTGTAACCATGTTTATGACTTGTGTATCAGTAAAACTCTCGGTATTCTCTTTTCTTGGCAAAAAAAATACATTTCAGCTTCTTGCAGTTCATACCCACATTATTTTTCTTGGCAAATCTCACCAACACAATATCACCAGCTCTAAACATCAAACAAAAAAAGATCTGTTGCATGTGCGACCTAGTTCTAAAAGTTCTAAAAGTAAAAATGCATTAAATTCCAGCAACAAGGTCCTCCTAACACTACGTATTTGTCTTAAACACATAATAAGATGAAAAGGACCTGGCAGACTGGTGTGAAACATCATAACCATCCTAACAGCTATTAATGTACTTAATTTGAAAACGTTTCCTCTATAAACAATACTTTTAGAAAAGTTTATTATTTGAAGTAAAAACGTACTTTTTTGTAGTGAAATCACACTTTTCCTTCCCATATTCTTGTGTTTCACCGGAAGTCCACCGTTTTACACAAACAAATGCGGGGAAACAAGTGTCATGTAGACACCCAAGTGTCAAACTTTTTACACTTTCAAATTTTAAATTATTGGCAATGTCCCCATTCCTCCTATAGTTTAAAAACAGTTAGGAGCCTGCAATGCCAAGTTACAGCTTGCATCTTATGTAAAACTACAGTTGTAGTGCTTACCCTTCGTGCTTTGGTGTTATCGGTGATTGCCAACGTTTACTGGCAATTTTTCTATTCATACATTTTTTTAGGAATCTGATAGTATTTCATGGATACGGATCTGTAAACTGGGAAGCCCCATTTCCATCGACCATAAAAATGGTGAAACTCCGGTCATGCAATAGGTCTTATTAGCTTTGCCTTCCACTACGAGCCCTAGGCAATATTTTTGGTGGCATTTCTAGGCCTAATACACTTCACCTTAAACCGGCATATTGCTCCCTAGCAAATTTTTTTTTTTTGTCTTTGAATGAACCTTCACGAAATGATTTGTTGGTATCCTTTTATTGCTTAACATGGCGGGGGTGACACGGAACTGACTTGACATTATTGTATGTGTATAGCAGTAATTCAGCAGACCTTCTTCCCACACTGTGAACTTGTTACGAGGATGCAATACCCAGGCAGTGGTTCTCCTTCACCCCCTCCTTCTTTTCCTCTCTCATTCCTTATCTTCCTTATCCCCCTCCCGGTGCATTGCTCGCAAATGTATATATTTCATTGAACAAAGTCTTCGGAATGGGTTTCATCAGTAGGAGATAGACACGATTTCTATGAGAAAAATAGGACGACGTCGGGATGAATCCTCTGCAAATTAACTGTCAGCTTGATTGAATTTCATGGCATGGGTGTTCATTGTCATACCCTCCTGATATCATACGCGGCAGTCTTGTTCATGATGCACCCTTAATGGAAATACCGCCAACAAAATTAGACATGAAAATGGCGCTATATATAGGGAGAGAAAATGACGAAGGGGCTTCTTCTCTAAGATTTCAATTTTGTAACCGGGTGCAGGGGCCATCATGCTGAGAAAGACAATTTTAAGAATAATGCCACCTTTTTTTTCTTCTTCTCTATTATCGTTGGCTTTAGTTGTCATTCTCAAATACGAACTGTGGGGAAATTAGCTGGGACATTACCCCTCCTTCCTGATTTACCCTCCCGCGTATATTACAATAAGGACGACTTCCAAACAATGCTTATTGTTATGAATTCGCGAATTATAAAAGCCAAATGGTTGGGTGTTTCTAATGACTGTGTTGTGGCAAATTGAAAATCTATTCCATTTGCACTTCTATCTATGTATTAGACACCAAGTTAGGATGGCTTCAAAAGTAGCTTGAATTTTTTCAGTTATAGCCTGCAGATGGAGCTTTCCACTGTGCGGAATTTTTGAACTCTTTATATTTGGGAAGATCTTACTCACGTGAAGTTCAATTTTGAATTGATAACTATGCTTAAAAAATATATAAATTTGGTAATTGTCAAAAGATTGAGGCAAACTTTTGAATAGTTGCCATTATATTAATGGCAACTATAATAAGTGAGACATGTTATCATCGCCATTATTGGAAATTCTAGGAAACATGCGCTTGGGTAAAAGTTATAAAATGGAGCTGTGTTCGCTATGAAGACGATCGATTTCGATTTCTACTGCGTGTCTTGCATGACGGATCTAAGATGATACCTACAATGATATAAGAAATTATTGATCCCAGAAATAACTGCCTTATGTTTAAGGTGCATTAAAATAAGGATTTAGAAGCCCATTTCCCTACGTCTCTCCTGTAACCGCCTTTAGAACGATAGTCGGTGTTGTCATTGTCGAGAAGGTCATGGAATCAGGTACTGGAGTAAAACAGCTCACTCCTGATGGATTTATATACTAAAGGTTCATACGCCACCAGGGGGTGCTGAACCAGAATGTGGAATGTATTAATTAAACTATGAAGTTGGAATAAATTAGCATCTGCGATGGAAAATAAACATTCAGTAACTTAAGTGGATTAAAACCCTATCCCTTTCAATGGGTCAAATTTACAAAGTCACTCGCAGTCAAACAACAAAAAATTAAACAAAACTAAAAATTGTTTAAAATAGCTTAATAAATCAGCAAGGTGCTGATCGTGTCATTTTCACTTTAAAATAGTAGTTTTTTAAAATTATTATTTACTAAATTATTATTTGAATTTTTGCACGCACAACTTGCCTATCTCATGCAGCATGTGCAAACTAACGAACATTTTTCAAACTTTTATATTAATTTTTGTACCATTTCAAAGTAAGAAAACGACAACAGGAGCCCCTTTCTGATCCATCAAGCAATCCCAAACAATTCTCACCCCCACCTCATTCAAGTGTGGGTATCTTTGCTAACCCGACCCATTGAAAAGGATAGGGTTCTAATCCCTCTTAAGAACAACAACTTTTTTATCTGAATCAAATTTCTCGTTCAACCAAGGTCGATCTGTACCACTTTTTCGTGTCCATAAATGATGTCATAAGTTCCATTGCGGGGAGATTTACCTGGAGCCCATTTCACTTTACTAAACAAGGAGAAATTCGAATAAAATTGTGAGAATGGTCGCTATCTCACGGACCTCCCACCGTCAGGTTTCATTGCAGTCGTCGTAAAAACGCGACAAAACTAGACATATTTGAAGGAATATCTGGCGGTAATAGGGCCATATAGTCGTGCATGGGGATGTGGCGCTGACGTCGTTAAGCTACGCCATTACATAATCTGAACTCGCTTTACAGAAAGTTCCATCTCCAGTTCAATTTCCTCGAAAAGAAAAGAGCCGATGCAATCTCGCTGGTTGCCATTTATGATATGCCTTTTTGGATGTATGCCGAGCATTATATGGGCTTGCTTTTTTACGTGCATTTCGATATAGGACTGCCGCGGAATGACAATAAGTCGTTGAATGGAACGGCTGCCTGAGTGCATTTGCATAGAAAATCTATTGACAGCTTGTCGATGAAGTTGGGTCTCAAATAACGTATGATTAAAATCAGCCACCATTTTTTTTTTTTTTTTTTTTTTTTTTATTGTGCTTCTTTCTTTGTTGGAACCCAAAGTGGTAAATGTTGCCGCAATATAGCATAGAGGAATGATTACAGAAAGTAAATTCCTCTATAGATTTTCTTTAAAAAAAAGGGGGTGGGGAGAATGACGATCCGCCATATTGGTGATACCATTGTTCATTGACCCCGCATATTCGCCAAGTTGATTGAGCTATTTATTATTGACCTTAGGGGCCATTCAAAAAGTACGTCCTCGAAATTCCTTCAAAAATTGATTTCTTTCACCCTCGGTCTATTTTACCCAGATTTCCCCTCATAGACTTCCTTAATTTCATTTAATAGTAGGGTGTCCAGAAAATGTTTTAGAACATACAAAGGCCCATCCTATAAATTTCAAAGCACCCGCCTCCCTACCGATTCCACGACATTTTTCCAGATTTGTATGATTAACGGAAATTTCCTGACCTCGAATGGAAATCCCAGCATAAAATTGAAGTTTAGCACAAAGTTAGGCATAATTCCCAACTTTCCCGAGGTTTTAAAAACATTTGGGACTGTGGACACATTTCGTCTGCTGTCCCTTTCACTACCTTTAAAACTCACTTAAACAGAATATCCAAAAACTGAAAAATACCATCAATAGTTTACAGTAGTTTTATGCATGAAGTTGCATTTTTTTTATCAAAGTTACACCGAACTAAAATTGTGCACCATTTTCTTTGAGCCTTTGACCTTTTGCTTTGCACATTGGTTGATTTTTTGATTTTTTCCAAATTATGCAAACATGAAGTGGGCCTAAGTCTCTTTTCTTCACGATTGGTGTGCTTATGGGTTTTTCGATTCCAAACTTTGAGATGGCCAAGACCGCTTTTTGTTTATTTCAACAGCAATCCCTCTTTTATTCACTGTGCGCACTCTATGCATGAGTTACTTTTTTCTTCTGGGTTTTCCTCTTGTGCTGTCTCCCGAGATAATCATATCCATAAGACCTGTAGAATATAAATTTATATTGATTGGGCTCGCGGCTTGTCGTCGACTAAAGCATTTTTCATATCTACTTTCTTCGTGTTTTCGATGCCATCCTGTGCCGAAATTCGGTTTTGGCCAAAATCTGTTTGAACCCTGCTGAATATTTTATGAAATAAGGGAATAACGTTGAGTAATTCAAATTGTTATTTCATGTAAGTTGGTTCTATAAAAGAATCATAATCAATAACTGGAAGCTTGTGCAAAGCTTATTCGTCGATCTTGCTTTGCCCTTTGAGAAAGCTATACAAAAGACCTTAAACAGGAAAATGTTTTTCTCATAACTATATACATATGAGTATTACTGCGTATTAAGTGCGTACTTAAGTATGGGATCAAACTCGAATATCATGAATTTGTTTCTAATGTTCAAGGATTTTTTTGCTATCTCTGAGGCAGTTTTGCTCAACTAAGGTTTCCAAAACTTTCTTCATGTAAGGTTTTTGAAGCAGTGATAATTTTAATAAATAATTGGGAAGTTGGCAGTGGGTCTGACCAACCAAGCCTTTTCTGGCAAGGGATCGAAATTGCAAGAGTTATCAGGAAAATCAATAATTTAGCGGCACTGCTTGTCGACACAGATGAAATGTTGCCTAAGGGAAATACAGAATTTATTCAGGCAAATTCAGGAAAATTGGTTTCGTGATTTGGGTTGATGGCATCTCTGTCGCCGGCATATTCGGGCAGTCATCAGAGAAAATGATGAATTTCACTGAATCGCCTTGAATTCCCTGTGAAACCGTCGAGTCGTAAATTATATCCTAGGTTAAATTTCTAAAATTTTAAATCAATGTACTATCTATGCTTTTAACGCTCGAGAGATTGTTAGATTCGTAATTGTAATTAGAAATTTAAAAAAAGACTTAATATTAGATAATTGAATAGTCATTTCAATTCCATTTTCAATACTATTCGGTTACATAGTATATTAGAACCTGTATAAATGCATCCTGTGTAAATAAATAACCTCTCTAAATGCTTAAAATGTGCCGGTCCCGACGTGAATATCAACAAAGGAACTGTAAACAATATCAAACTAAGATGTGGTTACCACTTAGATTGACACGTTCATGGTTGGCATTGAACCACTCAATAAATCCAGACTCCCTGTACTTGTACATGCACTAAAATGGTGCCCATTAGCTAGTGACTTATCCAGGATTGAAAAAGGGGTAATTCCCTATATATTTGGTAGCTGTATGTGCGCATGTCTGCTGATGAACCTGCCTAAACGCATAAACTGTCTGAATGCATATTTTTCACTGGTTCCAAGAGTATGCATTTAGACAAGTACTACTGTATTCCTGAAATATACTGTATCCGTTCATCTCGGTTTTTCTTCAATTATTCTTCTATGATTTTTTTAAAGCTTCTCGAAAACTGGGAAATAGATATTTTTGCTATTTGCCGGTGAAAAAAGTTCAAAGATTCAAGATGACAAAAATATGAGGCTTTTTTTTCATACAAATATTATGCGAAAGTGTCGAATGTACATTCAAAAAGCTTTTGGTGTAATTTCGTGTTGGAACTGCGCTATTTCACATTCAAATTCGAATGGTGCCTTATCATCTTTACACGTGTCATAGCGTGGTTATTTTTTATTTCTTATAACGGTGAAACGTTTCAATTTGCGTCCTGAAATAAACGTGATTTCAATACTAAGTTAGATACATGGCTTAGAGCGACGCCGACTGTCGCGCCACGGATTCGTCGCAAATTCGCATAAATTCGACAAAATTGAAACAGATTTGCGTGGGATTTTTCTGTATTTCTCCTTCTTGCCACCAGAGTCGCTCTTCAAATATGTATGATGGTGACGACGCTTGGCTTATGCGTAGTGATTTTCGTCAAATCCTGCTTGCAAAAAAAAAAAAAAAAAAAATTTTTTTTTTTTTTGGTCCATTTTCAAAAATTCTTCCAACTGCACCGTGTTGTCAGCTGCTTTCAATTGCCGCGGTAGCGGAGCTACGCTTTTCCCTTTTCTGCTTCGAGAATCTCTCTTCCACCCGATGGAAAAATCGATAGTCTGGAAAGCAATAGCTGGAACAGTAGCTACTGGCATTGGTACGCGTTTCGCAGTACGAGGACCCCATAGACTCTAGCGGACCCCATCACGTATACTGCCAGACCCCGTTTACTTCGCCAACACACGTGGTTGGGGTTTTACTAAGACAGAAAGAAGAAGAAGAAGAAGAAGAAGATGTGTTGCTTGAAATCCAAGATTTGCGCCACCTAGAAAACAGCGTGCGTCGATGCCTTCGTGTTCTCTTCTCCGTGCGTCATAACCATTGTGTTTCTTCGGTGTTTTTTTTTGGAGAAAAATGGGCGCTTAAAGCCGGCGTTAAGCGCCGTTAGTCGGCGTGAATGAAGTGCGCTTTTCACGCTACAGTCGTCGTTGTCGACCTTCGTCGAATGCTTCGTCGCAGCGCAAAAAGACAATGGACGCTCTCGTTGTTGGATGGAAACATTGAAGATCGCGTTGCCCTAACGTTCGTCTAATCCGGATTGTCCATCGTCGAAGCGTCGCCTGCTAGCCGGCGGCCATATTGGATTTTGTCACTGCTTGTGGGTCAAGAACCCGTTGAATCTCGGTGAAGTGGTAGATGTTGAGAGAGACTCCTTCAGAAGAGTCTCATCAACCGAAGATTTCACAGCTCTGAAATGCCAGATCCTGATTGGCCAAATTCGCGGTGGGATTTTCCCCTCCGAGGATGACTTTCACCCATGTCTTTCACGTGATCGCGCGGGGATTTTGGGTAGAAAGAATCACGTGATGATCGACTGACATCGTCATTGGTACTCCCCCCTCTCCCCCGCTGGACAAGATTAACCAAAATACCGAATGTTTTCAATTATGCAATTATCTCCATGATTTGACACCCTAGCCACGTGACGTCCGGTTGGCGTATTTCGTCAAGCTCCTCCCCATTTCCGCGAAAGTTTAATCATCTTTTATTGACGAAATCGATTGTTTCGCCGTAGAGTGCTTCCGAGATGTTCGCCCACGTGACTTTTTCTTTTTTGGTTGTCTTCCAATTTCTGGATGACGCTGATGGATCTTCTGGCGTCTGAAGTGTGCTAAATTGAGTTATTCGCTGCCAAAGCGATTTTTAATTCGGTCCCTCCATCTTTCGAACGTCAAACTACAGGATTGTCGGTTGTGGAAGGGTTGACCGCGCTACCATGCTGTCATTGTCGCCCTTTTTCGCCCCGGTTCGACGCTCCTTGCGTTCGGAACCGCTCTTCCGACTCCGACGCAAAAAAGACCCGGATCTAGATCCGTGAATTTCTGCAACAAGGGGGGTTGAGGCTGCGTATGGCAGCGATGACGGCTCCCACGTTCCTCATCTTCTTGACTTCAATGTCCGTTCTGACTGGACGATGGCTCATTAATGCTTGCTATGTGTTTCCCGCAGATGTGAAGGACCCTTGCGAAACCAAGGAATGTCCGTTCGGAGCACGCTGTGCCCCTTCGTTGGACGGACGGAGCGCAGAGTGCGTGTGTCCGGACAAGTGTGCTTCCTATGGGGACAACAGGGGAAGCACCGGCGTGTGCGGAAGTGACGGAAAGGACTATCCACAACTGTGTGAACTGCGGAAGGCTGCCTGCAAAAACATGAAGGAACTGGTTGTCAAGTACCAAGGAAAATGCGGTAAGAAACAATAAGCCATTATTTTCTTATAGTCTTGTTTGTGCATGGTTTTGTTGGTGCTGGGTTTGGGGATCAGTGTTTGTCTGGGTCGCCATCTTGGTTCCGGTTTGCGACACGTGCTTTTGCCAATTTATGGAACCCAATAGGCGGCTTTTGGATGACGTCACTTGGACGTAAACGGATATGATCTTGTTGTGACAATGATAGGACGCCTGTTTGATCGGCATATGTTTGAGGATGACAGTGTTCAATAAACTATCTATATAGTTGTTAGGGGCTATTCTAAATTGGTCATTCTGATAATTTGTTATTACAGTAATCTGCACACATTAAAGAAAACGTTTGGCACCCGAAGGTGTTATTACGTCTGAAGTAGGAGTAAATTGTTATTCTTATCGCATTGATAAGCCTCGAAGCTTTCATTTCCAAAAGACTCAATGAAATTTGTAACATGGGTCCATATCTATCGAGACTTAACATCTAAAAATGATATAATAAAACTCTTGTTGTCAAAAAGCATACGAAAGCGACAATTTCATCCTCAATCTAACTGTCGATTAGATTTATTCTCTTTAACTTTAAATTTTTTACGAGATAGTTTTTTGTTAGTTTGTAAGCCGGTAGCAATTTATTTAATTAAACGCTTCGTTTTGATTAAATGCGATCTATTTTCACTTACAAAAAGAGCATCATTATGATATTATTCTAATCCATTAAATGTGTTTTTAATTGAAGATGAATGTTCGTGATATACTTATTCTTATAAAAAGTGGGAAATTTCTATAAGGCTAATTGCGGATACAAATTGTAAAGCATAACCAAAATATCATATGTTAGCTAACAACAGCTGCAGTAAAAAACTAAACATTTGTTGTATTCAACATTTTATTAGAATTTTGGTCTAATATTATGTTGATGTTTTGGATTAGGTTTGGTACAGAAAAAACAATTCTTAGTTTCCTTTGATGTTTTGACTCTGTGCCCTCCTAAAATCTCATCAAAGGCTCGTTCGACTGTATTTACAATACTAAGTGTGATTTCATTGACTTTTACGTGTAGATTGTACCTGATTATGTAGTTGTTATTGATTACACCATTGATGTGAACCCCTCGGAACGCAGGTGGTCGTACATATTTAATCTGTACAGCATCGTTATTTTTGCAATGGCGGCACTCCTATAACTCGTAGGCTTGACAACATGGTTATTTACATCTCAGTGCCATTATGTATTCCAGAGTTGGGCTCATTAGTTTGTCCTGCTCGTTTGACCTTATTAGAGGCATAAACTGTATTAATGCAACCTGAGCTCATCACGGTGCCTTTAATGGAGTAAATAATCGAAAAGAGGATTATGATTTCTCACTACTTATACGTGACTGAATCTCAAATGGACCGATAGATTACCTAGCTGCGCATAAACACATTTGTAAAACGCGGAGTTTTGATTCGCTAACTTTTCCCCCGTGGTGAAAAGGCCATTCGAAATAAACTTAATCGTCCAGAGAATTTTTTTTCGGTAATTTAAAAAAATTGAATTAAATCTAATGATAATGAAATTGTCCAGCTGCTATTACAAATATTAATAATGTTTTGATGATTAATAAAATACTTTTGTGGTACCAGCTAGAAAATAGTTACCAGCTTAAATAGTATTATATATTGAAATATTGGATTTAGTTGCTAAATTGGACTCAAACAACATTGTCACGTTGCATATTTGATGACAGTACTCAAGTAATATTTTGCTGTTGAGAGCTTGACATTGGCGGAAATTGAATTTGTTAACATGTTTTCGTTTACAAATTAATCCATGCTTACTTTCCCCTCATTTAATCCGTCAATGCATGTGTTACCTACGATTCAATAGCTGTACTAATGTGAAATGCGTGTGCTAGATATTGTGTATATACACCCCGTCCATAATATCCAAATTACGTTACCGTAAAATTAAGCTCACTTTCATCCGCAAATGGCACAAACCTGAAAAACCCGAGTTCGTTGCCTTGGAAACCGTCTCTGTGGAAACCCAGGTTTGTGATTTATTAAGGAATTCGAGGGTCCCTGCACTCTTCTCTCTTGTCTCTTTTCTCTTTGGCTCCCTTACTCTCTCGCCACTGAACATTACATTCAGACAAGGGGCATTCGTTGTGCGCCGACATGTCCCATAATGTGACATGAATTAGCACCGAGGTAAGAAGCCGTCTATGAAAACTCCCCATCTTATATGATATTTCTCTTGTATTTAACCAGGTTTAAATAAGGCTCAGTAAGAGTTTTATTGGACCATGTTAAGAGCTTGAATACATAGATTTATTTTTCGGGGAAAATAATGGATGGAGAAACGAGAAATGATGAGGCGTGATGAATACAGAGCATAAGTCTGTTCAAATATTAACCCGCAGTATTTGTATGCAAGCTACTTAAAACGATGCAAATGTTAAGTTGCTTAATGGGAAATTGTGATTCGAGAGCATGAAATTTGCACTATGAAGCAGTTTTCCAGTCTATTCTCGCTGTTCACTGTAGATTTTTATAACCTATCGCCATAAACAACTCTTTAAGCACCGTTACGTTGAAAATGAAAATCTGCAATGAAATCTTGTCTACTGTTCTTATTTAATAGAATAGATAAACCAGTTGACTATGGTGAATTAATTTAATTATCATATTGTCAGTTTGGTTTTTCACTTGTTATTTAATTGACAAGTGTGTATTCTGTTTTTGTGTAAAATCGAATATCTAATCCTTGATTAAGATATAAATAAGCTAGTTTTTTTAATTTTTAAATCCTTGATTATATTTGAATTGATCGATCTTTGTGAACTTGTAAATACATTTTAATTTAATGTTTGGAGTGTATAAAAGTACTGTAGGTTTTACAATAGTCGTTGTGTAAAATTTATAACGTCGTCTATGATCGTTATAGCTGATATAAAAGCTAGCATAAATTTCACCTAAATGTTCAATAAATTTTCGCCTTTGTTTTTGGAAACTGGCGAAAGTTCGAGTTTAGATAGATGTTGAATTGGCTTCCAGGCAGTTAATGGCTCCCCAATTTCACATATAGAAATCTTTAAACCATCTACATTCCTCCTTTTCCAAAAACAAAAAAATTGTCATTTCTACTATAAACAAAATGGATTCGAACGTCGATGTTTTAGGGAATTGCTTTGCTTACAAAATGGATAGGGTATGATGTTGATGTTATTTTTATAGGAAAAACATCGAAAATTCTTTGAATTTGGTTTGTTTCAAAGTTTCAATAATTGTATTGATATAATTTTATTTTTCATTACAATTTGATGTTGAATTATTTAAATTAGAAAGCCTCGTATAGTTGTATATGTTTTATACTACTATATACATAGAGTATCAGCCAAAATTATTATTGTACTATCAGCTGGATAATGTTTTTTTTTGTAAGTCAATAAAGTTCTACTTTTATCAAATGAAACAAGCACTCAGATAAATTGGCCATACAAATTCTGAAATGATATTCCCAAAGATTTTCTTCCAGAATCAATATATAATGCTTTTTTGAAAAATATATACACTACCTCGACTTGGGCACTTTTGAATAATTTCAATACACAATATGGTCTGTCGGAGCTCTAAGTCTTTAAAAAATCCTTGTACTTCCGGGATTGTAAACGCATCAGTTGACATATGTTTAAAGTTGGTTGGGCATTGGCATCATCTAAATTCCACACCAAGTCTCAGAGAAAGCTCCGGAATTGAATAGATGTTTCATCAATAAATCCTCACGTTAGGTCCGTGTTAATGTATTGCTCTCAATTGTGTCACAATCTTCTAAGTCCACCCTTGCTATTATCCTTATAATCACCCAATTTGCCACTATGGAAGCCGGCAAGCCACTCCAGACCTTGTATTAAATCCTTTTGTAATTGCTGGCCTGTGGTCAGTCCGTATATCATACAGAAATCTTATAGTGTGTGTAGAGAAGGATGCAAGCACTAAACATTTAATGTTCAGACACTGCTGTACTTTTTTCCTGCTAGTGGCCCTGTAGTCATTCAACATGGAGTTAATATTCGAAATTAGGATGGTATTCAGCAGGGATTCTGATTTTCAATTCAGTATATTCCAATTCATAGGACATGATCGAGTGTTCCCAATCTAATGTATCTTGTGAATATACTCTACATTCTCTTCATTTTACCCTTTTAACACAAATTTAGTTCATACGATATATTACCAACTATAGACTTATTTCTTTGGAAATATCATTGGGAGGCTAATGTATTGGTCAATAGGGTACTTGTGTCGTAGTCTAGAAGTGGACTGGCTTTCGCAAGAGAGCGATAGAACAAATGCCAGGAGGGCGACTACAAATCATCCAAAGGGCTCTAGTGCCCCCTGGTCATTTTTCTAATAGGGCGCCAGTTCGCTCTCAAGTGGAGGACGCAATCCACTGTGGGCCAGTCCATATACAAGTCCTTGTATGTACATTTTGTAAATGGTTGTCATACACTCGAGTGCAAAAAAAATCGACTCACAAGCATGAATCAAGTAGAAATGTGTTTTTCTCAGCAACCAAATGTCCAATTTATTCCTCTTTATAATTCGCCTAATTTTCATAAAATTCCTGATGCATCCTTGAGGCGAAAAATGTTGAACTTAAAGAAACCCAAATTTGCATTATTTATGCCATATGCATCGTTGTACCCCTGTGGCTGTAAGTGTTTCTCAATGCAATTGGATTATCAGAGCTTAATGAACATATCCAGACAGTGTTAATTAACGGTTTCTCGATAAAATGTCCACTCCACTAGAAGTAGCCGCACGAGTTGCAGACAGAAATTCAACAGAACTCCTTTTCACAGTAGGCGAATTATAAACAGGAATAAATTGTCTACAAAACACATTTTTCCGATTTTAAATCAGACATTTGGTTGCTGAGAAAAACATATTTTTACTTAATTCATGCAGGTGAGTCGATTTTTTTGCACTCAATTGTATTTGGAACGAAACTATTGGCCTATAATAAGTTCACAAAGTCCAACTTTGAAGTTATGAAAGTTATACAAGAGTATTGATAATAATGCAATGCTAGATTTGGCAATGTGCAAAGGGCATGGATTGCATGGGTCAGAAACGACATTTACATTGTATTATGTGGCAGTGTCCTTGCCAAATGCTTGAAAATATATCAAACATGTTTCTATAAGTATTTTCATGTAAGATAAAGGAAGAGATAACAAAATAAAGGTGAAGTTGGTAAAATGTGTATTAGCACCATATATGGAGTATATGCATTGCTCCATACCATCTTAATTGAAATATTTACTTTATAAGTGGAGGAATTCAGTTATGGAAAGTTGATTTTTTGATTTTCTGTTTTTTAATAAAAAAAAATGTAGCATCTGGAAAGTGCTTGAACCACTTCTAGCGTCACGTGTTACTCGCGCTTCTGCGAACACAGGGATATCTGAAACTGTAAAAATATAGCATTTCCAGCTTGGCAGAATGTAGCTAAGGGGCAAACACAAATCGTTTATTGCTTTCTCGAGTCAATATTGGCTGAATGTGGACCATGTCCTATACTGCTTCATTTGATTGCTCCAGTGGGGGGAGAAAGTCCCTCACAAGCTTGAAAACAAACTAGGTTATAGTGAACCGAATCGGGTTCCTGTTAGCCTCCATAGTGTGCACTACGTTATTGTATATGGGAATCTTGAAATTTCAGCCTTTGGTACTATATTTTTTTATTATTTTTTTGTTGAAATACCTCGCCAAATGGTCGGCAACACATTTTGGCAAGTTAACAATTTTGAATTTAGGATAACTGTAAACTCTTTTGTCTCTATACAAGTTATCACTAACAATATTTTTGCCAGGATTTTATTGAGAAATAATTATTATCAAATATAAAATGTCTATTTCAAATTTAACGGTCTACTCTAATAATAACAAGATTAATGGTGAATGCAATTAAACGGCACTCAATAAAGGCTGGATTCTAGATAAAATGTTCGTTTCCGTTACAACATTGTGCTTCGAATGAGTTGATATGAGTATTTTAACGACCAATTTTATGTGCTCGTATTCTCAATCATTTCACAATGTGAGAAGCATCCAAGTTGAGATTCCTACTTCAGTTTTGAGTCTCACCCTATCAACCTCATAAATTATAAATGCAATTTGCCAACACGTAACTTCCTGAATCTGGCTTCAATATTAGCTTATGATGCTTATGCTAATATTCAACATTTATGCAAATTTATGGTTTGTTAAACGGAGACGCGTAGCAGTTTCATTACTTTTATATTACCGGTCTTTTTGTTTTACATATTTATTCGACTAAAAAAGCGTGTTCATTTATAGGAGCATGACGTAAAAAGTGAGATAATGCTGTAATACAAGATTCAGATTCTCTTGCATTACCTACCTTCTGCAAATTAAGCAATTTTGTCTACAGCATGGGAATTCCTCATGGGACGTAATATGATGCGGAAAATGTTCCATGTGCTCATGTCATCTACAAAGATGATGCCTAGATACATCTGATATTTGATCATGGCAGGACGACAAGTTTAGGATTCATCTAAACTCGGGAAATGGATATTGAAATAGGTCATCGTGTACACACTGTGCCTCAATTACATTTACCTTCTTAAAGGAAAACAGGAGTTAGCAATGCAGTAGCAAACATTTAAGGTCCTCAAAGTTCCTGACTTTGGTAGAGTGAAAATAATGGTGTTAGAAGGCACCTTTTGCATGCTGTTTGGAAATATAAAAAAACCTGTAAAGTGATAAACCTTGTACACTTAGGGAAAGATCAATAATGGCGGCTATTCTGTCCTTTTGCAAAGTGTTGAAATCGCTCACTGTCAGTTCTCTCGAAATAAAATTAATTCTGGACACTTTGGGTTCCTGTTGGTTCACTATTTTATTTCTGTCCTTTTTTTTCTGCTTCAACCGACTAAGTGAGCATGTTTTCTTCCACTGCCCTCAACCATATCCGTTCTTTTCAAAATTGCATTCAATGTGTCTCCAATGGGTAAACAAAAACTTTTCTCTTAAAAAGGGGATTTAATGCCCTACGGCCAAGAGTTCCAAATACGATAACTTGATGTTATAGCTGTGCCTCTGAAATTCGTTCAGGGTGTTGTTTTTGTGATAGCTGTATTGGGTAAAGATTCAGTACTTGATGCAATTTTTTTTCTTACAGAGCAATGTTTTTTTTTGGTTTTTTTTTGCTTTTTCTAAGTGTAGTTTTTTTAAATACACTTTTTTTCAAAAACCTGATGTTATTTTTTCTAATGCAGTTTCTATAAATACAGTTTTTTGATGTTCAGTAATTCAATAGAAAATTCATATTATTGTATGTGGGTCTATATTGTTCAATTATCGATATATAACTTACATAGTGCCTTAAAACAACCCATTGGGTTCGAGGCACATTTTGTGAAAATTCTGCAAATACGGTTTGCAGTACATTTTCTGATATACATGTAATGTACAATAGCTACAGTTAATCAATGAATCTAATGTATTGTCTCGTATAATGGTTTTAAAGGGTAATTTAGAAATAAATTGGAGGATAGTGCGGTTTTTCACGGAATACGTTGTTCGTTATACCCTTTTTTTTAATTGGATAGATTGTTAGTGAGGCTTTTACTGTCCGATGAGTCGGTGGACTTGTTCCGCAAGTGTAGAACGAATAAATGATCTGATCGGATGTCCGTATTAGTTTCTCACATCAATGTCTATTCTGGAAAATCCATCGGGGACCATCGATCCATTGTTGATCGGCTCGGTTGACATTAGAGGCCAATTTTTCCTTTGACCATTATTTTTTTGGTGCCGCCAATTTGCCTCTTCAGTCATTTTCTGAAAAGAAATGTCCACCATGAGAAAAAACTTGACGATTTTAAAGCATTTCGCCTTGAAAAACAGCTTGAATCTGGCTTGACTCCAAACTAAAAATCAAATCTTTTATTTCTCAGAAATGTCTGGATTTGACTCCCGTAGTGAAAAGCGAAAGATTTTGAGAATATTTTAACGCATGATGGCTGTGCTAGGCAATTTAAAAAAATTAGATTTTCAAATTCCATCAAATCCATGACCATTAATTTTTGAAATTAAAAAAATCTAATCATAATTAGGGTCCTGTTAACCATATACCCAGTACAATACACTATACTAGTGTAGATATTCTCACTAGTTTAGATTTTATGAAACTCACTGCACATTACTTATATCTGAATGATGGAAAAATGATTCGAACCATTGCTCTTCTTCACGATATTACTCGTGCCTGGGTATTAATTGGTTTAATGTCTTTGAAAATGGTTTTTTATCACTGGTACGACACCGTTAATTGCTATCGCAAATTATGAACGGCCCATTTCTGAAGCATTTAAAGCGCAGTGAACGATTATCAAATTGCACCATTAAATGCAGCTCAGTTTTAGCAAAAATTAATAATGGGATTTTGGGTGCGCGATTATATAGCTTAATTGGCAATGGGGATAATTGAATCGCCTAGCTTATCTGCATGATGGCTGCGTATTGGTAAAAAAGTCTTCAATTTTAACTCGTAAAATTTTTCATGGCTGTAATAATTCTGTCTTTATAGACTTAAGGAAAGGTTTAGTTTATTGGCTCGCCTTCGGTTTTGCGAGCTTATGGATACCTGTTTTTGCGAACTTTTTCATCCTTGACATTTTTTATATTTTGAGCATATTATATCTATTTGACTCGATGCCCCTGTTGCCAAAGCTTCATAACGTGAATAATTTCTAATAAAATTGTAAGCTAAAAGCATACCCAAAAATGCCCACTCGTTTATTTGGATTCTAATAGTGGGAAATGGTAATTCTAAAACTTGAAAATGTTTTCATCTATACAGAACGAACTTTAATTTTACTTTAACTATTGAAGCAAATACAGTGGAACCTCGGTTTACGAACTTAATCCGTTCCTTGACCCTGTTCATGAACCGAAAAGTTCGTGATCCGAATCAATTTTACCCATTACAATTACTGTAAATCCAAATAATAAGTTTTTTGTCTGGCTTTATGTGTGGAAATAACACAGAAATAAAATAAATAACAGTATTATTAGAAGAAAGCAGTTTAATATGTACATCCATGATTTCCAACATTATAAGAAATAAAGACACCCACGTGGTGTCGTCATGCTGACGTTGCTGTGAATCAAGTTCATTTGGAGATTCTGTTAAGGAATTTACTTTGACAAACATTGTTTCCATTAGAAAATTTTTTATTATTATACTCTATTCTGTTGTTAATTTTATGATTTAAATCTCAATCTGACTATTTATGGATTTTCATCCTTTGCATTTGCAATTGGCGTGGATAAAACAAGAGACGAACTTTTGCCATATGTGCAATGTAGGCTATATCCTTGAAACTAATATCGATTTTAATTTAAATTCTTGGAAATTCTAACACATTTTTGATGTTTCTTGTATCTAATAAAACTTATCCGTAACAAAGATGTTCTGCTGGAACTAGTAAAACAATTGCACAAACTCGGACCTTTGATTGGTGTTCCAGAGAAATGTGTTCGTGAAATGAAGCATCGTTCGTGAAGCGAAACAAGAAATGGTGTTCGTAAACCGATTTGTTCGTAGACAGAGACGTTCGTAAGCCGAGGTTCCACTGTATCGTGCTTGTAGGTTAAATTGTTAATTTGTATCATCCTTTTGAGTAATCATGTACAATGGCTGTAGTACTCTCAATTTAGAGATTTTTAATCCAGAGACAAAAAGGTGCACAAACCCATTTGGAAAACTCGCAGAAACGGTTTTTCGGAAATTGCTATAATCCATTGATACGGGTATCTTAATACCCTATCATGATGTGAATAAAACATGGTAGTATAATAATGCTATGGTTGGAGTACCCCTATGCTCATTTTCTTCCCTGTCTGAGATTTAGATTTCAATTCTATTTATGACTTCTTTTTTTCCTATCAGCGCAATTTTTATCGATTTTCAGAATGCGAACTTCAATTTCATTTGTATTTAAAATCTAGAAAATAAGGCCAATGACTTAGCAGAAGTAAAGATGGCGTGCTTCCTGTGCTGTTCATTGCTAGGAAATAGATCTAACGCTCGAGTTAAGTGTATATTCTACGCTATTCATTGAAACATGAAAGGACCTTTTCTGCTGTCGCCATCTTAAATTACACTTGTTTCCTTTCTTTGCCCATTTTTTAGATGATTTTTCTTTCTTTTCTGTGAACTGTGGTGCATTTTTCATTTGGAATTTGCAAATGGTTTCAAGTGCTGAAGTTGGCTTACTTCAACTCGGCTGAGCGCGAAATAAGTCTTCAGTATACAAGATTTACGTTGAAAAAAGTCGATCTGAAAGTTTCCTAAACTTGTTACATACTTTCAATAATAGTTCCTTTCCACAGACGACCAATTTCTGCATACATAATTACGAAGTCATTAAAACTACGAGAGAATTGCAATTTTCTTTTCAAATGAGTTTAAAGGAGCGCATATGTATGAACTGTATGCACATGCAATTTCTGCAAAATTTGAATATATGTTATGAAATTACCAAATTCATTAAATCTCCACTCACGGAGAGGTAGATTAAATGCATGG
Organism: Julus scandinavius; assembly: GCA_034696685.1. Taxonomy (NCBI): domain Eukaryota; kingdom Metazoa; phylum Arthropoda; class Diplopoda; order Julida; family Julidae; genus Julus; species Julus scandinavius. Next base: position 21,373 of record JAQGAE010001493.1, read on the forward strand.
CAAGTCAATAACCAAGTTTTATGTTAAAATTCCGAATTTTTTTTTCTCGATTATGTCATTGCATCTAAGGAAAAGAATCCTCGATGTATTTGATTTTATATTGCTTATACAGATAAAAATGCCTAAAGACCTATAGATTTATCTGATGTGTGTGGTCTGAAAGGAAATCCTAGAAATCCATCAAATCGCATTTATTTTTTTTGCTATTTGGATGAAGCTTCAATGTCACAAAACTAATAATGCGCTATACGCTATAGTAATGCGCATGCGCCCAACATACATATATCCCTGTATACTGTATTTCCGTTTCCTGATTAATTAAAGATCAATGAAAACGAAAGTTCAGGAAAGTGGCTTTTTATACGATTGCTTATTGGAAACAAATCAGGACAATGAAAAATAGCCGTTCTTAAGTAACGGCTATTTGACTGGTCCTATCTCTTCTCTCTATACTTTTATATGATCGTAAATCACAGCAATTGGATGCCAAGTTGCAATATGCTGGCATTCTAATACTTAATGAAATATAGAAATATCAAATATGAATCTTTCTCTGTAGACATTATTCTCTCTCAATATCCAATATTGCATTTATGCAAATAATTGGCAGACAAAATAAATAAATGTCTACGTAAATCCCAAATCCTGGAAATGTTTAGTGGCATTTACAATTGAGGAATTCCTTATGACATATTTTATACAAAAACATGAGATTGAGAAAAACTACAGTGGAACCTTGGTTTACGAACGTCTGTCTACGAACAAATCGGTATTGTTGGCTCGCTTCACGAACGATGCTTCAGTTCACGAACACATTTCTCTGGACTACCAATCAAAGGTCCGAGTTTCTGCAATTGTTTTACTAGTTCCAACAGAACATCTTTGTTACAGATAAGTTTTACTAAATACAGGGAACATCAAAAATTTGTTATAATTTCCAAGGATTCAAATTAAAATCGATATTAGCTTCAAGGATATAGCCTAAATGCAAATATGGCAAAAGTTCGTCTCTCGTTTTATCCACGCTAATTGCAGATGTAATGAATGACAATCCATTGATGACGTCGATTTGAGACTTAAATGCTATATAATTAACAACAGAATAGAGTATAATAATTCAAATGTTCTTAAAGGAAACAATGTTTGTTAAAGTAAATTATTTTTTAAACAGAATCTGTAAGTGAACTTGATGACACCACGTGGGTGTCTTTATTTATTTATTTATTTATTTATTTATTTACATCGCTAAACACTCACTGAGTACAGTATAGGATCACAGATCCTCGTTCTAAA
>JAQGAE010001494.1:0-22661 GCA_034696685.1 Julus scandinavius
TCTAAACAGCTAAGTAGGAAACATGAGTAAATCATAACTTACATGTAAAATCCGGATTTCAAAACACCGACGATTATGGAGACATCTTCTTCTTGATAAACAACAACAGCATTGCACAACTTTCAGAAATGGCTTCTTTATATAGACTATGGATGACCCTCATTAAGCAGCGCCGTAGTTTTCTTATGGTGAAAGTTTCAGCGGGAATTTCAAATCCAAAACGCTGCAGCTCGATGAATTATGGCTCCATTTCAACAGTTTTTCGCTTGCATGATGTAAATGTCGTCGTTTTTCAGAATCTGTCATAAAATACGCAATTTTTATTGCTAAAATAGTCTACCTCAAGATTCTGGACCATCAGGAAAAGCGATTAATTAATTATAAGCAACGCTGAAATAAGGATTTTCCCAAAATTTTAATTCAAATATATCAATGTTTAATCAAATTTCAAATGAATATCAATAATATTAATACGCAAATATTACAACACTAGCAACATTAGCCAAGTGTTCAGAAACGTACATAAAATATATATTAAATGGACATTTAACAGATTTTTCAAGTTTTAAAAATAAAGAATTACACGCAGGTTTATACATGAGTGAACATTCTTCAGTTTGCATCATAATGTCTTATGTCATAAATTACAAGTTTTCATTAGCAAAAAAACATCATACTTTATAATACAAATCGTAGGCCAATATTAAAGTTTCATTGAACGTAAACTTTCTTATATCAGCTTCATTTTAAGTTTCATTTAACACCTTATTAGGGAGAAAAGGTCCTTGATGTTTGCACAGGGAACATGTTTGTCGTTCATCTAGTTTAGCTGCCATATTTTAGTAAATTTCTACAAATACAAACTTAGTTCATTTTTTTGTATGAAAAACAACTGCCAAAAATACTGCAGTTTAAAAAGTATTTAAAGGGATACTAAAGTAGTAAACTTTTTGAAAGATTAATGTGACATGCATGCATGTTCGTAATATAAATATATTTTTACTTTAGTTCATATATATTTAGACTGAAAACAAACTACATTGTGAGTCATAAAAAAGTAGAACCCAATAGCGATTTCCCTCCAGCGAGACTCCATTCCTTTTCTGGAAAGTATTTGAGAAATCTTTTTGCACCGTATTTTTTGTTTTCACGTAAAAATTGTATCGCAATGCGGTCATCCTCAGTAACTACCATTTTGTATGCTTTCGATGTTTGAGCAGACGAATTTGATCTCAAAACGCCACCTAGCGGAAAAAAGATTTGAATCTCTACTAATTAAAATAGAACATTGCACAATTTCATTTAAATCGAAGTATTTTTCACGAAGTTGTGATTTTTTTTTGTTGGGTTCTACATTTTATGACTCACATTGGTTTTTTTTATAATGTGCCAAATGTGTTGAATGTGCACACATTTATCTATCAAAAAAATGTTACTAATACACGGATAGAGTGGGTTCTCAATTGTCAGTTAAAGGTATTTGGACCCTAGTGTTCTTTGGCAACATTGAAGCATATCTAAATGAACCTGCCTAAATGCATACGCTTGGGACCGGTGAAGACAGGTTGAGACCGGTTCATTTCTATAGGGGATCTGTGGTTGTGAACCATTTTTACTTTTGTGGAATTCGGTTGAAGTCCATAAAGGGAATTTAAGGAATTGACCTGGGCGCGTTTGGCGCCAGGTCAAAGGTGGAACTCTCCTGCGTTCTCGGGCTGACCAGCATTCCTTGCGAGGTTTGCTGGGAAGCTCGAGAGCCCAGGAGAGTTAGTTAGGTTTTGGCTGGCGTTGGAGTAACGTGGGCCGGTGCACCAAACCTGAGTTTTGAGTTCTTTGTTTTCGGGACAACAAGTTGTTGTCCGCGGGCTTTTAGTTGTGTAATGTTTTAAGTTGATTTTACTTTTATATGTTTTATAATAAACCAAGCTTAACCCAGTACGCGCTTTGGATCCCTTATTCGCGAGCTGACGTGTTTGGAGCCTTACACTTTGAAACATAAATTTAAACTTGGTTTATATTTAAAGTTATGATTAATGAGAAAATATAAAACTAATTCCCAAAAACATTATTAGGTGTATGCTGGGACATGTCCCACTGTACCCCATAATGTTGTGGTCCACTGTACCCCGTATAACCAATTTGATTTGAATAAGGCCTTACAGCTGACCACGTGGCTAATTAATATAAACCTTAGTTTGAAATTCTAGCTGGATATATACACTCGTCAATGATATATCGCAGCATTACTTATGTTTTATAATTACACCTAGAATAAAAATCCATTACGAGTTGAATAATTACTTTTCAAGAACAAAAACTTTAACCGCAAATATTTTCTTCTATACTCGTGTCAGATCGCAGAAATTTTGGTTAATGAAAGAGTGCCGCATACAGCTTCTTTGCAAATCAAAAGCATTGGGTTGCTGATAAAACCTCATTTTATAAACACATTGGCCCACTGTGCCCCGGTCTCCCCTACACGAGTCCCAATATTTTATGCTTTTAGAGAGGTTATGCATTTAGACAGATTTTACCGTAGCAAAGCACGTCGATCATTTCTCACCTACCTTAATCCTCCTTAAAACAGAAGCACGAAGAGAGGGGGCGCCACAATTTTACAATCCTGGCTGGTTTTCTTGGTCCGTCCCTGTGAATTAATGGGGATAATGAAACGGTTATTGGGCATCGAAACTTTGATGACCTCGTCGTTTAATAAGTGGCGAAATATCGGCATTACTTGCTCGTCCGCTATCCATATCTGAACTTGTAAACGAGCTAAGGGTCGTTGAGCTTGAGTTCAAAATGTCGTGGGCTTCTTGCACGGATAATGAGCGCTGAGTGCTGCGGCGCATCCGATTCGGGGATCCTCCCAATTTCGAGACGTCCACACTGCTCGGATCGGCTTGATAAGCCAAGGCGTTCATAATCAATTGGTCGGGCACAACCATTAACGGATGGACTTCTTTCATTAGAACTCCGGCTGGAATTTTATGAAATTCAATAAATTCTAGAAAGTTTCCCATCACCTCTTTCAAAGACGCCGACTGATCGCTGTCGCAGTAACGTTTGCTCCACATGAGGGCAGCTTGAAATTTAGTCAATTCGTCGGCTTTCAAATCGTCCCGAGATAAAATTAACCGCACAACGTGTTGTGGAAGCAGCGTGAATGAACCCAAACTCAGGACTTCGTTACCGTGAAGATCAACAAACTCCAAAACCTGTAAATCACGCAGAAACAGTTTTATTGAAAATTAATAAATCCTATAAAAATCACGATAATCACATTTCTGTTTCACTGTTCAAAATTCAACATGCTTTGGGACCATTCAAAAACGACGTCCTCAAGATGGGGACACCGTGTAGACAGTCAGGATGGAGGAAGGGAGGGGGAGAATAACCATAATGGACGTCCGCTAATGATGGTATTTTTCAGTTTTTGAATGTTCTGTTTAATTGAATTTTAAAGGTTAGTGAAAGGAGCAAGGGCCAACCAGAGAAATGTGTCCCCAGGCCCAAAGTGTACTTGAATTTTTAAAACCTCGGAAAAGACGGGAATTGCGTCAAATTTTGTGTTAAACACCAATTTTATGCTGAAATTTCCCTTAGAGGTCACTATACTGCAACAAATTTTCAAGACACCCAACTTTAAAAAACAAAAAAACATAAGAAAATCTATGAGGGGATGAGGAGGGGGAGTCTGGGCTAAAATAGACACCATGAGGACAGGGGGTGGGGTTGAAGTAAGTTTTTGAAGGAATTTCGAGGACGTCCTTGTTGAATGGCCCTTTACCTTTGACATTGATTATTCTGCTCAAAAAGTCAGAAAGAATGCTACGAGGTGTATTTTTAAAGTAAGGGCTGTTCTAACCTAAGACTGTGTTTGATACTGTGTTTTTGTAATTTATATTTGTAATTTTAAATTGACGTGCTGAATTAAACACAATTAATCAATGTGGTGTTCTTTTTCTTGTAAAATTTGTCTTAATTTCGCGTGAGACCACTGTACCCCATGCCATGTACCACTAAGCCCCGTTATAGGGGCACACTGGGGCAGTCTGCGCAGCCAACTTTAATCTTTTATAGAAAAAAAACTAGTAGCTCTAAAACGATGACAAAATGTATACAGATCCTGAAGGCTAGTATATTACTGTGTTATTCTTTTAAAATGCTACAAGTTAAATATTTTTCCACAAAAAAAATGAATTCTAAAAAGTGTACCCACTGTGCCCCTGTCTCCTCTATAAATTACACGAAAATCTAAGCAAATAATTATTTGGCTTACCTTTTGCACCAGTGATTTTGTACATTTGTATTGGATGTATTTTTCAGCAGAAGCTAGCAAGGCGCACACCGTGTCTACATTGATGCAACTATGGATGAAGCCGAGACAAGCTTTCCTCAATTCATCCAGTCCATAATAATCCGCCGCATTCATAACACCTTCAGAGAGAAGAATAACAAAAGTAGTTAATAGTGCTAAAGTGAATGTGGGTCATGAACAAACAATGCTGGTCTCAAAGAGCTTATTATTTTAAAAGTTTGCCTACACTCCGCCTATAGATTTTAAAGCTTAGCAACTCTGAAAATTAATTAAAAATCTAACTGAAAACTGATGAAAAAACATCTCCGAAAGCTTAAAATGATGGTCAGATTCCAAATAACTTTAAACTCATCGAATTCCTTCAAAAATTGAACCCCCATCTCCTTTCTTTAATAATGTAGGGTGTCCAGAAAATTTGTTGTAACATACCAAAGCCCATCCTATAAATTTCTAAGCACCCGCCTTATTACCAATTCTACGACATTTTTCCAGATTTTTCTAAATAACGGAAATTTCCTGAACTCGAAGGGAAATTCCAGCATATAATTGGTGTCCCGAGGTTAATTTTAAAAATTCAAGCACATTTGGGATTGGCCTCACATTTTATCCGGTGTCCCCCAACCCCCTCTTGAGAACGTCCTTTTTAAATAGTCCCTAACAGGATTAACGACATTTTTTGATGCTGGAATTGCAAAGTATTGTTTTATATTTAAAAGTGGAAGGAGTATAGGGAAGTAAATTGTGTTAGAATGATTCGACACAAAGTCGATTTTATGTCTACGCCCTTTACAAACAAATGCAATGTCAGCATAGGGATTCCTAGCTAGCAAATATACAGTTAGTCCTCAAAAGACCCCGATAAATATCCAACAGACTAAACAACAAAGCCTTTGACGTCACAACGAGACTAGGAGTATATAAAAACATATTATGTATATGGATTTATCCATGCAGATCAAACAATGTAAATACTGCGCATTATGCAAAAAAAGAAGTATCTTTTAATAGCAAATGTGTTTCTCAATTTCAAGGTTTCTCATCTAAATAAGCTATACAACAAATCTCGGTGTACATTTTCCCCCCAAGCATGTGATAGAAGAAAAAAAATCCAATTATTAATGGAATAAGTGGACCGATGGATTTTAAGGGAATGGGATTAAACCGCTTACATGAAAACTCCATTAGGCTTAAAGCTGATATGAGGCTAAATAAATTTACCAATGAGAAATAGTTCACAGTAGGGTTTTATTCGATTGAAAAACCTGTATTTGCCTCGTCCGGGTTCATTTTTTAATCTATTTTTCCTTGACCTATTGTTTGTGGGGTTCGATTTCCAGGTTATCCTCGGAAAAAGCTCGTTATTGATAGATAAACCTGATACCAGCGTCGTATTAAATAGCTAACTGAGTCACGGGATGCTTTATAATTGAATGAAAAATCCGATTGAAAAGGAAGAATTGTATTACCTAGTAATGTCCTCGCTTGTAATGTTACACATCCAGTATGAATGTACTCGATGAGTTGCCGGAAAACATCAGGTTCAAATTCGTCTACGATTAATGTTTGGTGAGACAGTGCTTGAGGCTATCCATCGAAGCGTGACAACCATGACAGATTATTGGAAAATAGAGGAGTAAATCTCATAAACTTAACAAGTACTTACTTGAAATTGGCCAGGGATGGCCAGTAATGGCTCGCTACTTCTTTTAAGGAAGAGTTTCAACTTTGGTTCCTTTCCACTCGATTCCTTTTTTGATTTTGGTGGAGGATTGGCAGGCTGCTGGCTACTTCCAAATAGCATTTTATGGAAGACTCTGCATGGGGTAAAATTTTAAACTAAATTACTCGGTTTCTTCAATATAAAAATTAATGGCTGAATGAAATGAAAACATCGGTTAAAAATATTAAGTCCAGAATATTTTCAATTTCGAAAAAAATGCCTCTGTGGCGTCATAATCACGTGCATGTGCACATGCTGTTCTAAATCTCGTGCACATGCAGTTCTAATCTCGTGCTTATTTGGAATTTTATTGTTCTATTGTTGGAATGTTATTATTTTTGGGAATTCTGGTCAAGTTCAGTTTCTAATAACTTCTTGTTGTTTTAAATAAATACTTCACGTTTAATTTAATTTGGAAGTTATTTCAACATCCAAACCTCTGAAAGTTTCAAAATGCCAGACATTTTTATTTGAGTATAACTAATGAACTTACCTACTCCTAGCAGCCAGAACAGCTTTGACAGCACATACCGGTTCTCTCGTTTCTCCAACCAGAAAAGTGACATCGCACAATTCTGGCATACTTGCCAAAAATTTCATATCTTCTGCTAATCCACTTTTATTTTCAAACACCGAGTAATCGGGTTCATCCCTTAACGCTGCCATGTCGTCCTAGGGACCCTGAATAGTTATAAGGACAAATAATGAAATTAAAACATGGATTTTATACACATCCAATTCAATTCAACTCAGTATCCTACATTCAGCAAATAAATGCAATATGGTAGCTGGGGGTCGTAACCAATTTCAGGAGAATGCTCCCCTAAGTCAGTAGCGACTTACACATAATTGTTAGATTGAATTTTTAATAAATCTGGACATTCGCCAGGAATGCCATTCCATCGTCTAATCACATTCAAAAAGAAGGACCAATAGTACCTACTACTGAAATTTGTCTTACGATAATAAAATTTCAAACACAAAACCAAATGCATATTTTCCAAACAAATAAATGGACAAATTTCGACAGTTTTTGAACTTGAAAAGAAATGCGGAAAGCATAAACAAACTATAAAACCTGTTGATGTGATGAATGAAGTGCAACATCAGGCATGCTGCCTCATAAGCATTGAGGTCGATAAAAAATATCCACCTCATGCAGCGCACACACATTCATTAGATGAAAAAAGCGATTTGTGTTGGTTTCGAGACACGAATGAGGTGGAAACACAAGCGGCTACGATCATTACAGGCGACACGACAAATAATTCAACGCGTAAAAGACTAAAAAAAGGAAAATACGGGCAAAACAAAATAATGAAGGATTTTTATCATGGAAAAAAATAGTAATAAAAGTGCTGCTGCAATTGAGACATCGCAACTCGAGAAGCACGTTCGTAGGAAATGGTTTGAAACATTAAACACATCGTTCGTTATATGCCCATTGCCTAAAAGCGAAATGAAATCAGATCGATAACAATGTTAATAATGGCGTCAGCTAACATTTTTAAAAAATAACAAAAATGAGTTTCGATGAATCGTTGCGCATCCTTGGATACATTCAAAGCGATTAAGAGTGAAATGTTATTTCTTAACAAAAAAAGAAAGAAAGAAAACAGTGACAAAAAAATCTTCTTTGAACATCACAGGTTGGGCTAAGGTTGCCCAAAAAACATTCAGCTCCATCTATGGGTATATTCTTCAAAAAGTGATAGATTCAAACTATTGCCGGTGCACGACATACGCAACAGGTGCGCAAACCTGTATACACATTAAAGAGACTCGATGATCAACTCATTCTTTTTTGTTAAGGAAAATCAAATATTGCCTAATTTTACAATGATCACCGAGCCTGTAATGGAAGAGGTGCATGCATCTAGTGAGGACGTCCTGAAAATTCACGAAACATTATCTCCTCAAAAATCAACGGGATCTGACAACATGTTCCCAAGAGTCCTTAAGGAACTGGCTCATGTGATTAGTGTTGTGGCGTCACAGGCACGTGCATGCGCACATGCTGTTCTAAATCTCGTGCACATGCAGTTCTTAATCTCGTGTTTATTTGGAATTTGATTGTTCTATTTTTGGAATGTTATTATTTTTGGAATTCATGTGAAGAATAAATTCTTCACATGTAACTCATCGTTTAATTTAATTTGGAAGTTATTTCAACATCCCTAAGTGTATTTTTTATCAAAATTGTTTGACTCAGGAAGTCTTCCTGATGATTGGAATATTACGCTCCTATTTTGAACCCTCACAGGATGGCTCATATTCAGGATATAGAGATGGTCCAGCATAGGGCAGCCAGATCTGTTAAAGGCAGTTACCAACATTCTGCGAGTGTGACAGAAATGCTCCACTCTATAAATTGGGACACGTTGAGATCCAGACGCGAAACGGTATCTATGGGGTTATTCAAACGTTTTTAATATTTATCATAATTTAAATATATTAACACCTAATGAGCACTCTAGGAGTAGACATAATCACTAAAATCCTTTGAACGAGCTTCGTGTCAAGACAGTTGCTTACTATTTGTCCTTCTTTTTGTATGCGATTAGACGATGGAATAGCCTTTCTAGTGAAAGTCCAAATGTAGTGAAAATTCAATCTAACAATAATGTCTAAGTCGCTACTGACTTAGGGGAGCATTCTCCTGAAATGATTGGCTACGACCTTCCCTACTATATGACATTTATTTGCTGACTGTAGGGTACTGAGATGAATTGAATCGAATTGTACAAAACTGGAGTGGTGAGCAAACACTGCTAACACGCACGTATTGCTAGTTTGCCTCATTACAGGGGTTACTCAAGATTTAAACAAGTGTCAGGTCTCCCTTTCTGACCCCACGATGACCAAAACCGGGTTTAATCGCCGATTTCATAGGTTGCAGTTTGGTGCAATTCACCATTAAATTTAAAAAAATAACTCACATTTTTCAAAATTCCAATTACTTTGCGATTATAGATCGGCAAAGGCCCACTTATAAGCGATTTTCATCAGGGATTAAGCACAGTGCATTAATTTCGTAAAAAATAAATCAAAGAATCGATGAACGGTTATGTAAACACAATTTTGGGCGTGTTTACTACGTGCTTAGTGGGTCTTTCAATGTGATGGCTGGCATCGCATTATTAATTTACTAACACACGAAGAGAGAATTTCTGTGTACGTCAGAAGCGTGTTTACATTAATTTCATAATGTTCAAAAACCTCTAAAGTAAACAGAAGTGAATCTATAATCGACATCGAAAATTGGACATGGATATGGGTAAATTTTAAGTGGAATGACCGGACGAATTTTTAAATGACTCCAACCCCGTCACGAAATCACATTAATAGGGTTAGTCCATGCTCCATCAAACACCGGATGATTATTGATCGGGCATGTACTATAGTGGACCACTTGACCTCACTAACACCAGCTAAACGGCTGACCTGAACCCTCACCTAATCCGCGATTTGACCAGAAAATAGCTACGTGAAAACGTATAATCACGGCATTCTCGTGTGCGGTATTAATCAACGTAGTAAACCAGATGGCAAAAGAAATTTATTAAGCGTAGTTTAATTACATGTGTTCGCATAATGACAATAGAATCATAATTAAATTATAAGGAGGATTAAATGTGGAGACAATCTTACCCGACGCCAAGGCTCGGTCGACGTTGAAGTAAGCATTAAGGCTCGAATGTCCACTAAGGAAGTTTTATTCGTTGGGAAAATGTGTGCTGATCAACAACAAGGCTACAATATCCGAGCACGGCACATTGACTCTTCGGAGGATGGGAATGCTGAACATTATTCATCCACTACGACATATTCCCCCTCGGCCAATAGGAGGGGGGGAAACGAAGATTCCGCGTGAACTCTTCTACTCTACGGATAAATCCATCTAAAAATGTAGGGATGAAGATGCTTCAGTCGTTGAATGCTGTAAAAATAAAACATTGATTTTAGGCTTCGTAGGAAATGCTAATTCGAGGAGGAATGAGCTCTTTAAATATAATCTGTCAACATGAAATATAATAAAAGACACAGCACGCATACAACTTTGATAAAATGCTCAGAAAACAATTAATCCCCAGGGAATTCGTTACCTTAAATCCTCCAGGATGAACCCTACGTCAGGGAAGTATTTTTAATCTTAGCTTTGTCGTGCTGTCTAACTTCAATTATTAATTAGAAGTACTCGTTTATTTTTAAACTTTGTTCGAGTTGACATTTCTATATCGAAATCCAGAGTGCTGCAATTAATATTTAATATTACCTATTTGCTACGTCTTCTGAATACAAACTCGTAGAAAGAAAGTGTCATGGCATATTTGTGAATTTATCCAACTCTTTCAGTTTAGAAAAATCTAACAATAAATAATGACAGTAAAATCATAATATTATAAAATGAAGTAGTGTGGCAGAACTAATTACTATAAGCATTTGTAATAATTTAAATACAATTTTAATACATTATCACTGATTTATGTCTGAACCGTAATTACAGCAGCTTTCATATTTTCACTGCTTACTTTTCCAAATGTGGTTTTTTCTGTAATTGTGAACCATTTTTACTTTAAAACACAAATTTAAACTTGGTTTTTATTTAAAGTTATGATTAATGAGAAAATATAAAACTATTTCCCAAAAACATTAATAGGTGTATGCTGGGACATGTCCCACTGTACCCCATAATGTTGTGGTCCACTGTACCCCCGTATAACCAATTTGATTTGAATTGGGCCTTACAGCTAACCACATGGCTAATTAACACAAACTTTAGTTTGAAATTATAGCTGGATATACACACTAATGTTTTATAATTACACCTAGAATAAAAATCCAATTGCGAGTTGAATAATTACTTTTCAAGAACAAAAACGTTAACTGCAAATATTTTCTTCTCTACTTGTGTCAGATCGCAGAAATTTTGGTTAATGAAAGAGTGCTGCATACAGCTTCTTTGCAAATCAAAAGCATTGGGTTGCTGTTAAAACATGATTTTATAATGACGTTGTACCACTGTGCCCCGGTCTCCAGTACAAATTTTGAAAACATTTCAATGTCACGAAACGCAAATAGCTTCACTCACAAATACATTTGGTTGACACCAGACACTGGTGTTGGCCACAGGATGTTCGAGGTCATTCTTCTCTATTTTTGAGACAAACTATAGAGTGACAATACCAAAGTGCAATTTCCATTAAATTGCTTTGTAATATGATATCAGTTGGTTGACTCTTCGCAAGTTGAACATTTTGAAGACATTTGACGCCATCTGATTTCCAGAGTAAGTTTATTCTTGAAAGCAAATGCGCACTTCATGCGAGTTATTAAAATTATTTGAAATTGGATTTTGAGGATTGTGCGAAGATGCAGTTTTCCGCAATATTGCTGTTTTTCACACTTTTAATAGCTGAAGCATTGGGATTATGCAGTAATGAAACCAAATGTTTTAATGGTAAGTACGAAAGAACTGCTTGAAAAGTTTCATGCGCCATTTTCTGGACAAAGATTTTGAAATAATTTTCACTCCTTGCTTTTAACGAATTATTTAAGAAAAATCCTAAAGTAAATCTTCAAAAACCTAAACATCAATTTTATACTTTCATTTACCTTTGTAAATGAAATAGTTTTTCTGGAATTTTGATTGCATTAATAATTTGTACTTGAATTATGCTTTGAACATTCATGTTTCAGTTTTCACAAATTTATTTCATTTATTAAAATTATTTAAATATAAAATTAACATGAACATTACTTACTGTAGTAGTTACTCATGACAAGATACAGCTGCGATGAAACAAGTTTCATACGCCATTTTCTGGGCAAAGATTTTGAAATAATTTTCACTCCAAGCTTTTAATAAAATATTTAAGAAAAATCCTAAAGTAAATCTTCAAAAACCTAAACTTAAATTTTATATTTTCATTTACCGTATGTAAATGAAATAAAAGTTTTTCTGGAATTTTGATTGCACTAATAATTTGCACTTGAATTTTGCTTTGAATATTCCTGTTTCATTTATTAAAATTATTTAAATATAAAATTAGCATGAACATTACTTGAAAGTTACTCATGACAAGATACGGCTGCGATGAAACAAGTTTTGCCAATTCTGATTGAGAATTGAACCGAACGTAGTTTATAAAAAAAATGCCTGCTATTCCAGACCTTCCATGTTGTGGAAATGACCCCAAAGGAAACGCTTTGTGCTGCCCATATCCTGATGGCATATGCTGCGAGGATGGTCATCATTGTTGCGATAAGATGTCACAATGCCATCCAGAGAAAGGCACCTGTGAAACAGTGATCAGGATGAGAATCCCGATGGCAAAAAGATTTCAATCCGTTGTCCCACTGTTGAAAAGAAACCCAAAAGATTCGCCAAAATCAGAGGAAATGTGTCCTTCAAAAAGGCAGTTGTGTCCAGGCAAAGCAACTTGCTGTCCCGGGCCTTACATCGGTTACGATTGTTGTCCGCTGCCCAACGGCGTATGTTGCGCAAACTTCCAACACTGCTGTCCTGCCAACACAATGTGTGACAGTGTGCAAGCCCGTTGCATCGATTCTATGGGCCGAAGCATCCATTGGTACAAGAAAACGAAGGCTATAAACATGTACAGCAAGAGACCTAACAGAGTTGACCCGACCATGAGAAAGGTGGAGACCTTTGGAAATTCAACGTGTCCAACAAATCGCACGGCAAGTTGCTCGGCGAATGAAACTTGCTGCTCCATCGGGGTGAAAGGAAAACAGGGCTGTTGCAAAACAACGAAAGCAGTGTGCTGCCTCGGAGGCAACTTCTGCTGTCCACACGGAACGGATTGCGACGTATTCACAGAGACGTGCATCAGGAGGACCACTAAAAATGGTACTCATATCAGCCCCATTCCGATGGAAACGACATCAACACCGACAATGTTCCAGTTTAATTCTGAAATAAAGGCAGCGATAATGAACACCAGCGCTCTCACAATCGTGTGTCCTGGTGGAAAATATGCCTGTCCCAATTACATGTCCTGCTGTCCAACAAACAATACGGGCAAATACGGCTGCTGTCCATTTCCGAATGCCGTATGCTGTTCGGATTCCTTTCACTGCTGTCCCACCGGCTCCAAGTGTGATTTGAAGCAAGACAAATGCATACGTGGAGGAGTTTTCATGCCACTTTTTGAAAAAAAGAAGCCGTTGCAAGGTACCTTAAAAACAAACTTTGCAAATTTCTAGACGGATAAAACATACAAATTTGTTTTGGCGAAATTTAGTTGGATAACGTCGATTTTGTCAGTCCTCTTGATTTCGTTGCATTATCCTAAAAACAGTAGCAATGCAATAATTTTAACAAATTTGAATTCTTAAAAACGGAGATGAACATGACAATTGCTAACGGATGTGTCTATAACATTTGAAAACTCATAAAATTTAAAAAAATTGAGTTAGTCAATCAATAACACAAAAGTGTCCTTTTTTGATCTTAATGAATCAACTTAATAAGGTACATTTGAAATATCAGAACATGACATTTTCTGTCCATCTGAATTTCAATCCCGAACTGAAAAATTGAGTTTAGCGAAATAGTAAATAGTGTAGTGCAGTAAAGTAACTGAAGTTTATTCTTTTAGTCGCACTCACACAAACAACAACAACACTGCCGTTTGTATCTAAAATAATGCCTAACGAACAATGCCCGGATAAAAGCCAGTGCCCCGATAAAAGCACCTGCTGTCAATTGCCTTCTAAGGACTACGGATGTTGCCCGTTACCCAATGCGGTCTGAATTACTTTTACAGTTTTTCCTCCCGTTCCTCCCGTTATTCAATTACTGTAATCTATTTCAAACATTTAGGTTTGTTGCAGTGACAAAATCCACTGCTGTCCTAATGGTACTGTCTGTGACTTAAAAATAGGAGGATGCAAGCCGGTAAGTAAAAATAACTGTTATGTTGTCTAAAAACGACCGGTAAAGAGGGTTTACAAATCTCCATAATTAACGGCAAGCAGATTATTTTCATATCAATAGTTAACAACTGTATCATATTGTTTCCAGGCTATTTCAGCTAGTTCACAAGCCAATTCAATCAGTTTGCTACCACTAAAAAATGTAAGGAAGAAAACGCCTTTATTAGGTTTGGGCATTAAGAGACCCCTTACTTACACTTGTCCAGGAGGATTGTTTGAATGCTCCCAAAAAACGACATGTTGTCGTTTGGACAAAAACAATTGGGGATGTTGTCCTTTTGAAAAGGTAAGTAACGCATTACAAAAATTTAATACGAGAATTCCCTATCCACTTTATAAACTGCTTATCGTTCTTTAAATTCCATATTTTCAGGGAGTTTGCTGTAATAACAATAGAAACTGTTGTCCTTCTGGCTACAAGTGCGATATGATAAAAACCCAATGTGTAAAAGGAAATTTAACTATCAACTTTTGAATTCCACTACGTTCAAATGATTGCATGTGTTTACTAGACATCCATGTGGCACTGCAATGTTGCCGAGTGACTAAAAGTGAATACCAAAACTTCATTATATTGGTTGCATGATATTTGTTGCCTGAGAAATAAAGCTCCACTATGTTAACTATCGATACAAACAGCATCCATATTTACAAAAATAAATTAAGAGATTTTTAAAATCCAGAACAAAGTTGAGAGCAAAAGTTATGGCAAGTTAGCAATTCTGCAGACAACACGTATCAAATTGACAACAAACACAGTTGTGTCAGAGAAGAAAAGATTTAGGTGTAAACTTTTGATTACGGCAGAGCGTTTTCTAAAATATTGTTCATGCTCGGTGGCGGAGAAACATTCGGAATTCGATTCAAAATCAGCCATTTGCTTACATTTATGAATGCTACTTGCTTTGATCAAAAATTGAAAATAATAATGGCATTAGAATAAAATAAACGATAATTGTGTAACGATCCCAAGAAGGTCATTCTCGCGCATGGCGGGAATGTGAGGGACTTTGTGCGGTATGCGTGTAACGCAGGTTGTGTAATGAGTAGAGGGTTCTAGAAGGGTCGGGATTCCTGCTGCCCAGGTTGCCACCAGGGGGTGGACTTGTATATAGTGTAACCTGGGCCAGCAGAAGGGGAGTCCGGATCTGGGGCCTGAGCAGGATGGTCAGCTGCCACATGCGCCTATGTGTGACCGACTTGTGGTTTATATGGCAAAGGTCCATAATCAGGACCTTACAATTGAAAACTCAGAAATAAAATACTTACTGAAGTATACGAGCAATGAAGATGAAAACTTTATTACGAGCGATTTTAAGGAGGCAAGGTTAATAATGAAGCTGGGACTAAGCATTGGTAAAAACCTTCAAATAACAATTCCTTACGAATTCCCATCAACATGATCTGCGAGCTGCTGCAACAACTGACGTCGTCGTTTTTCGAGTTCTTCTTCGCTTAGATCACTATCAGAAGAATTCCAGATCGGCTGTTCGAGAGCGGGATAAAAAAAAGGTAAGATTCATCTTGAAATAGATTGAAATTGCAAAGATGTTGACGACATACCTTCTCTGAAGACGGCTCGACTTCTTCGCCTTCTTCGACTGGACTCGGGGTTCTCTTTTTCTTCTTTTTGTCCTTTTCTTTTTCCTTTTCCTTGTCCCTATCCCTGTCTCTATCTCTGTGAGAACCATGATCCGACTCAAGATCAGAAGCAGAGGATGGCTTACAAAAAAATTAAAAAAAACATTAAATGAATAATTCCAGAGTCCAAATGTTAAACGACACAAAAAAAAACGTTTTTAAAAATCACTACATTATTTACCGTCCTAGACATGTGCTTTGACCTTTTCTTTGATTTTTTCTTGTGCCGCTTTAAAGAGCGATCTGCGAATAACAAATTACGAAAATTTCCATTACTGAATGAGATTACTTCGATACAAAAACAATGAGAAAATATGTGCATGCCTGAGACCCTCCCGGAAATTTAAATTCGTGAAAAAATATTACCATCATCCGAGTGTCCGTGGTTACTCGAAGTCGGAGTTCGAGACCGTGATTGCGACCGAGAACGAGATCGTCTTTTCTTTTTCTTATTTCGGTGCCTACTGGAACTATACGAGTCATCCGCCTCGGAATCCTATAGATGAATAATACAACTTCAGGCACAGTGATAAAATCAATATAAAAAATTACAAATTGCCGAAAAAAGAGCTTACAGATTGTGAAGAGGAAAGAGAACGTGTCTTCTGCTTTTTACTCTTTCTCGAACGCTTTTTAGGTTTAATGCTATGATGATGACTGCAAGTCTCCTAATGGGATCGATGAGAGAAAGAATAATTAGAAAATATATCGATAGCATTATTAAATTGGCTGCCAATAATTGCATGTAAGGATTTGTTACCATCAGAGAGGTCGAATATTCCTTAAATAATTTAACTCTTTCGGATTCCAGTACTATGGCTTCGAAGGCAGGATCCGATTCCAGCTGTTCACGCACCTAGAATTTCGGAAAAAAGCATGAACACAACTTCATATAAATATAGGCTCTTACTTCCCTCAACCAATTTATCTAAACAATATAATTTTATTCAAAAATGGTATTTGTTACCTCTTCCCATTTAGCGCCAAGCTCGATAGGAGGGGAAGCATTTTTAAGCATGGCATAAAATGCAACTTCTAATCGACGTTGCTATAAGAAAAATATAATTTTCTTTGAAATAATCGGCTCTTTTGAAAAAGAAATAATCCTTAGGGCTAGTTACATCCTTACCTGCCGAGCATCTTCTTTAATCCTTTCTTTTTCCTTAACTTCGGCTTTCTCTAGAAACTGTTAAATCGAATAAAAAATACAATGAAATGTAAATGTTATATGGATTGCTGTTCGTTTCTAAATCAAAATCGAACATACACTGTTATACGTAAGTTTCACATTGCCGGCATCTAACGTTGCAGAACGTTTGTCTTCGCTTATGACGGTTGCAAATTCCTCGAAAGATGTCATTACTTCAACCATAAATTCTTTTTCCTAAATAATAAGCAACAAGTCAACGCCTTAAGTAAAGTCAACACACAAACAATACAAAGTTTTTTCTGATGCTTTAGTGCAAACCGTACAAACCTTTAAAATTTCTTTCATGATCTTTTTCTCATCATGAAATCTTGCCTTCAAATCTTCAACGTAAAACTTAAACAAATCGAGTGGAGTTGAACCTGGAATAAATAAACGGATGTCAATATTCATTACATTAAAGTGTCTATGATGTGCGTTTTTAAAGTAAGGTCCATTGCAATGTCTGATCAAAATAATATTATTTACACGCAAGTCACAATTTTCTTTATAACCCTTATAAAGTATTATTTTCCAAGAATTGTTGTTCACCTTTTTTACCAAATCAACTGGGTTGGCTGCTGCATTTGTGGTTCACCTTCTTGAAACAAAAGACACTACTGTCTAAACTTACTGTATTCAGATTGGTCCATTAACCTCGCTAATTTGCTTGCAAGGTTTTTCACTTAATAAAAACCCGATCACAGTTCAAACTTCACGATTGGCAGGATTTTCTTTAGCCACACTAATACGTGACATCAAACATGATACTTGCAGACAACTAGCTACTTAATCATATAAATATTCGGTGCACGCAGAATGCCGCTTCCTTAGTTTCAATCGGCAGAAACTTCAAAAGGGACCTTACTTTAAGCACGCACTTTGTGCAAAAAAAATTTAGCTGACAAACCTGGCTGGCCCAACATATTTGAAAAGCGGACATCTCCGCTTATAACTGGAAACAGCTCAGCCCATAAAGACATAGAAGTTAACTTTCCTTGTTCATGTAAACTGTCCAACAGGAGCTACACATTAAGAAGAAATTCCAAAATCAAGCAAAAATTAAACCGGATTCCTCGATTCAACGTCAAACAATGACACATAATTATTACAATAAATGAATCTCTGTTTTTTCGCTGCTGCCGTTTTATCCGCTTTTTTTCCCTCTCCCTTTCCTCATCTTCGTCCTGTTCAAGCTGTCTAATATGCTCTTCAAATACTATTAGAGCATCTTCCTTGTCCATACCTGAAAGGGAAAAGGCAACCATGCCTAAAACTAATTCAGAAATCTTTCCGGAGCAATAGAAATGCGTTTCTAGAAGAACTACATACTCAATAATTCCGTGTCCTCCGCAAATATCGGATTGTCGAGCAACAGCTGCTGTGCTTCTTGCCAAGATGTACTGTAAATTACATTTGCCATGCTATCCAAAATCTCTCCAAGAGCTTTCATATTGCGTTTTCTAAGACTTTTTGATTCTTCCTATTTGAAAAAAATGAGAATTTTAAGTTAAAATAACTTCAAATCCCAATAAACTACTGTATCTGCATAAAACATTAAAGCGTAAATTAACCTTTTCTTTCTTCGATAAGAAAAAAATCACATCTTCGTAGAGGTCTCGCCTTTCCCGATCTGGAACAACTTTCCAAAGATCCTCGTCAACAAACATGATCTCCGCCTTGCGATAGCGAGTTACAGAGGTCATTTTCGGATGACTTTGCAGGTAATGCTCGAGGTCTTCTTTTGCTTTTTTAGCTCTTAATCTGTGTTCCTCCTGCATCGGCAAACGATCAATTTTAGTCAAGAAAAACGTGCAAGGACAAGTTCTCATTTCCAATAAATTAAGAAAGTATTCTTAGCAATACCCGATCTTCCTTGGCTTTTTGAGTTTTATAGGCATTAAACGCCTGCTTCTTCTCATTAAGCTTTTTCAATGTCCCATACCGTGGATCATTAACAATCAGCTTAAGAGCTTGTTCCCAAGAACAGTTATATGGCACATCCTGGAGAATGACATCAAAATTGCATCTAGTAAAACTGTTAATGGTTAAAACAATCAAAACATAAATTTTCCAATCAAAACCTTTTCTCTTAACAACTCCTTGAAGGCCTCTATGGCTTCCTTTTTGTCTTTAAAAACCACTAGTTTGATCTCCTTAACTTTATTTTCATCATCAGGTTCTTCAATAATTTCTTCTTCACTATTTTACAAAAAAAATATACTCAATATATCTATACAAAATGATTGATATTAGCCCATTTTAACGAAATAAAGAATTTATTGAATGTTTATATTCGAGTGTAATGAATTTATCCTACAGAAATAACAATATACCCAAACTTACTCGTCCTCCTTGTCTTTGGGAACATTTTCTGCAGCTGGTATCTTGCTAGCTTCATTCCCTGGGATTGGCAACTGGATATTTCCAATTACACCTGAAGAAGGTGCGGCGGGAATCAACCCAGTTGAATTGCTACTGGAGTTTGGATCAACATTTGTCACAGGACTACCCAATAACATTATTTGTATAAAGAATATTTACATTATCAATAATATGAATGTAATGAAATGGCAAAGTTAAAATCCGCAATTTGACATACCTATCATTCTTCTTTACTATTAATGTCTTTAATTCTTCTAGCTCCGGCGGTATAACCCATCGTGATTCTTTTGTCTGGATGTTATGATAATATATTTTCCCAGTATCGGATTTATATTCTTTCCAAGGACATTGAGACAACAGTAACTGAATAATGACAACGGAAATAAGAAAATGTAACACATGTCGACAGTAATTACACGACCAAGGTATGGAATTTAATGAAAATCATTTCACTAACCTCGGCACGGCTTTTTAATTCATCAGGCTTTTCCCAAGAAGACTGTTTAGTTACAGTGTTGTAAAAATAGGTTCTCCCATCTGGAGCTTTGTGCTCACTCCAATCAGTTTTCTGTAGAAAAATTAAAAGATATTGCGCTATTAAAACTTTTTGATTCTAACAACTATAGATGCTAAACAATCGCAATATCTAACATTAAAGAATAAAAAGTATAACAATGCGCATATTTACCATATCATCAGTTAACTGCATGGTTAAATGAAGTCATATAGAATAATAAATACATAAAATCAGCATCAGCATAATGTGCATTAAAATGCCAGACAACTTAAGTACAACTCGAATTTATACACAACTTTAAAAAAAAATCCTGGTGCAAAGATCACTACCATAAAGTTATTCTTGGCGTGATAGAAAAACATACCTTAGTAGGTTTGTCATCTATAGAAGGTGTTGGCGCCTGTGAGGAATCCTGGTTTTCTGGCCCATTTTTACCAGGTGGCGCATTAACTGATGGAGGAGCAGATATTACAGCCGGCGAGCCTAAATTTGTTACAAATTAAGTAACCATTAAGATAAATCTCAGGCAAAAAGTGTAATAATCCTTAAATATGCATATCAAAGATATTTTTGATATCACAGACGAAAAGGTGATTTGTAGAGCATGTGGAACATATTTCTTGTTAAATCATATTTGAAAACGCAATTAAGGTACATTTTGACAAAGTTCACTAGTGACTGCGATTCAAGTTCGTGACGACTCGCTAATGACTATTATCATGGAATCTAATGAACTTGCTTTCTTTGAAATGGCTGAAATGTGATTGCGAATATAAGGTTAAAAAACACTAAAATCTTCACTTTTGCTACATTTAAGCGCATATTGCTACTTTGTGTCTATCTTCCTCCTTATCGCATATTAACATCACATAAGAATACTTCATCGTGATCTCCGTGTAATTTTCAATTAAATCTAGCCCTTCAAACTGTGACACTGAAATCGCTACGTCGTAAATTGCAGTCATACAAAACCTTTCTTTAACATTAGTCTCCGAATGTTGATTTCGGCAGATGTTACTCATATATAAATAGATACGAGTAAAACATCTTCCAAAGACTGGAAATTGAAAGTAACACAATTTTGACTTAGCCACAAAGAGCTCTAATCATAACTGACCTGCTTGTGGTGGTGGATGTGCAAACGCTGGAATGAAACCTCCAAGGGGCATTGTCGGCGGAAACTGAGGAGGAGGCACTCCTGGTGGAAGGCCAGCAGGCATCATACCATGTGGGGCTCCTAACTCAGGTGGCAAAGCAGGTCCACCGCCACCAGGGTTCATGAATCCAGGAGGAATGTGAGGTGGTAACTAAAAACACAATACAATATTGCAATAATGCAAGGGGTACACTTTCTACACTTAGATTATGAACATACCCCAAAATGTGGTGGCATCATCAATGGAGGTCTACCACCGCTGGAAGGTGCATTTGGATTGACTGCCTGTAAACATTAAGAACACATTTTATAACGGATTATGGTTTTATGAACATGTATACAACCTTGGTGAACCAAGAATTATGGAAATTTACGAATCTATGATCGTGCCAAAGTTAGCATGCCGCTCGCTGAGAAATGCGGCAAGCAGCATTAACAATACACCGTATATCCCATCGCAATAATGATTATCGAGATTGATTTAAGTGCCCTCGTCAATCGTTTATGACCTTTAGTATATTGTATTGCAATAGCATTTTATAAACTTATATTAAATGCAATAATTTACGTTTAAACTTACCATTAATCAATGAAAAGACTATCACAACCGGCAAAACAACGCCGCATTTTTTGTATAAAAATGGTTCGACTTGTCATCACCAGATGACGCTGCCATCATCCGCAGCATAAACAACTTCCGTAAGCAAAAGCGCTTTTAAAATAGATAAATAGATACTCTTTCCTGAAAGCGCTTTTGGTTTTAAACTGGACTCCGTACATAAATACGGAAGCGCAAAAAGGACAAGGAGCGAAACAAATAACAATTTCATTCCCCAAATTAAAATTAAAATTAAAAAAATTCTTGGATTAATGTCCTAGATTTTCGAGGACCTCAAAAATATTCTCACCACCCACCTCACGCCCCCAATCGGACATCCTTTGAGGATGGCACGTAAGCCTACGGCTGATTGTAGGTAAGCTGACAGCCGATAAAATACACGAAGCATCGTAAATCTCAAGGCTGGAATTTCGATTTGCACCTAAGTGTAACAACGCGTCAACGTTCTGACACTTCGCGTTTGCGGTAAGTTTTGATTGTTTTACGTTATCAATTTCGGATTAAAAATTCCCAAAACGAGATGTTTTTAGCATATTTAGAGAAGCACAGGACGTGCTAATTGCCAATTACTTATAATATATCAGTGTTGTTACGCGCTGAACATGCCATACGATTTGTTGTGGTTTTCATAGCATATGATCGGATTTAAAAGGCTCGAAAACCACGTGTTTTTAACAACAGGATCATCTTACGTACTAATGAGGTAACTAAGCGATTAGAAAAAAATTCGTGGTGGGTTCACGGCTTAGCTAATCTCAGGAGGCGTTCATTGTCAAAGTAAAATTGACCAGAATGTTTAAAATAGAACGTAAAATCATCGATTAGGTAGATGACGCAGTAGAAAATCTTACGGTATGATCTTAGGGCCAAGCCCCCAATGTTGTGGTTTCATGGATTATGTATTGACTTGGTTATAGCTAACTTAAAGTATAAGATAACTGGCTTCTTTCTTGTTTCGGAAATTCCAAATATTAAAAAACGGCACACATCCAGTCCTTGCACCCATCCTGAGTGTTCTTTAAGGTGAATCACAACCCTATCACTTTGAATGGGTGAAATTTTATAACACAATTCCAACCAAACCAAAAGAGATTAAATAAAAATAAAAATTGTTTAAAATAGCTTGATAAATCAGCAATGGTATCACTTTTTCG
>JAQGAE010001495.1:0-22645 GCA_034696685.1 Julus scandinavius
TATTTTTATATTTTCTCATTAATCATAACTTTAAATAAAAACCATGTTTAAATTTATGTTTTAAAGTAAAAATGGTTTACAATCACAGAAAAAAAAACATTTGGACAAGTAAGCAGTGAAAATATGAAAGCTGTTGTAATTCCGGTCAATTTTAAACGTTTTTGTAATTTATACTTGGAATTTTAAATTCACGTGCTGAATTAAACACAATTAATCAATGTGGTGTTCTTTTTCTTGTAAAATTTGACTTAATTTCGCGTGGACCACTGTACCCCATGCCATGTCCCACTGTGCCCCGGTAAAGGGGAACTGGGACAGTCTGCGCAACCAACTTTAATCTTTTATAGCAAAAAAACTAGTAGCTCTAAAACGATGACAAAATTTATACAGATCCTGAAGGCTTGTATATTACGTTGTTATTCTTTTAAAATGCTACAAGTTAAATATTTTTGCCAAAAAAAAAAAATGAATTCTAAAAAGTGGGCCCACTGTGCCCCGGTCTCCCCTACATCTATTATGTGATTGAGGAATTCAAACATCCACTTTTATACACTGATTAATGCTAATGTTTCAATTAAATTGTGCTATATCACTTGAATGATACTGCATCATTCTCTGCAATTCGTATCAGTAAAATACGTTACCACACTATACATGTAATTGTAGGTCGCTTCACTGCAGTACAGCACTATGCTTCAGCGTAGCTACAATTTGGCGTTTCCCTCAGGTCTTAAAAACATTGAATAATTTCCAAATAAGACGAAAACAGTTGATTTCATACAAACAGCCCATTCTCTTCCTTTTACTAATTGGATATTGTATCCCAAGTTAATATTTGGATCTCCGTCAAAAAATGGTCGAAGTTAAAATCTAACAACATTAGTGGATAGAGAACACATGATTTCCTATTTAACCACATTATCAGAATTTTCATAACTATAAGATTTAAGAAAAAAGTGGGGTGGTGATGAATTCTGGTCCGCCCTGTATATTCAAATTTTCCATTAGTTAACTTAAGAAAACCACTATTATCGTTTTATGGAGATATACTTTTGTTTCCCTACAAATAGTATCATTTTAAGAGAACTGAATGGTATGCATGTTCGGCAATTGCAGAAATTTTCAACTTTTTCAAGAAACTGCAGTTTTATGGCAGAATATTTTTCTGCTGGTTTTGGCTCTTGGAACACCGCCACCAAACCTCTATCTTAAAGATTTCTGACCACATTAACGACTAATTGATTGACTCGCCAATAATGAAGGTTGTCTAGCTTCGGGTGGAAGGTAGAAATGTGTAAGGGAGGAAAATACAAGCGATTTGTAAGGGAAAAAAAGCGTTGACGAGCTAATCACTCCCCCAAACCTAATGATGGGAGCAATTCTCTCCCACAATACATTTGACCCCTGGGAAGTGTGTAATACCCGCTGATGGATCAATCGACAATCACAAAAACCACGATTGTAGAGGATTTCCAATTAGCACCCCAAGATCCAAACTATCGGTTTTAAGTGGGAAAAGGTGACGTTTGTTTACCCATTCCCAAATATCACAGGCCAAATACTCTGGTATTCCCGGATGAATTCGTGTTGCGCGGATACCTCTGAAAACTGTTCGGTTAATTAATCCTTATGTTGGGGGAAAAAGTTCCCCACGTGGTGTTTTCACTTCTAGCCAATGTCCAGTATGTCTTGTTCTTCTTAGAACAAGATCAACAGGATGACAAATTTATAAAATTATTGGGTTTTTAAGTAATACTATAGGTGGTTATTGACTTTGCAATTGATTCCCAATTATTAACTGAAAGTTACAAAGCATCGATTTAAGCAAATCCTTATGTTGGAGGAAAAGTTCCCCTCGTGGTAGTTTCAGTACTAGCCAATGTCCAGAATGTCTTGTTCTAATTGGATCAAGATCAACAGGATGACAACTTTCTGATATTATTGGGTTTTTTGAGTAATCTGTGTTTATTGACTTTCCAATTGATTATTATAATTATTAACTGAAAGTTACAGCATAGATTTTTAGCAAATGCTCATGTTGGAGAAAAAGTTCTCCACGTGGTGGTTTCAGTACTAGCCAATGCCCAGAATATCTTGTTCTGCTTAGAACAAGAACAACAGGATGACAACTTTTTAAAATTATTGGTATTTTGAGTAATAAAAGCTTACTGTCATTCCAATTGATTATTATGCTTATTAACTGATAATTACTAAGATTCGAATTAGCAGTGATGTACTGGCTTAATTTTGCCCAAGTATGGAAGTACATGTTGTAAATTTAACATGAATTTTTTATTAAATGTGCTCAGTTAATATCACTGAAAATTGTCAAAAATTGCATTTTGAAGTAGTTTGAAATAAAGAAAATGCAATGGGAAATGATGAAAATGTGTTGATTAATTTGTGGTAATGTGCACCGAGAGATGCTAATTATATGGCGCTAATTAGACGTTAACTACTTGCTTCGAATTTTCCATGTTAGTTGATGTCATGCGTATTTTTTCGTTGGACACAGCCGTTGTTTGTCTTTTTACCTAATGAGCCACCTGCTAAATAAGCCAAATTTGCTGTGCGTGCAAATCGAAACGAATATGGTACGCATGATTTCATTTTGGTGGCATCTGGTGATACCACCGTTAATGTCGTAATTAGCCCAGACCAAGATGACCTCCACGTGGCTATACTACGCAGGTCGCCATTTTGGATAAAGTGGATTCCGCCATCTTGGTAACCCAAGTTTCTGGCCTGCAATATCCTAGCACCATCTGGATGGCACATTTGAAAATCTCAGCGCCATCTTTGGCATACATTTATCAAAATTACTTTTTTACCTGACTATAAGGTAACGAATTGGATTGAGACCATGTTTACACACATCAGTTACATCTCTGTGAAATACCGTAAGTGTCTGAAGAAAAATATTCTGCCTTTTCCCGCGCATTTTTTTTACATAATTCTGTTGAAGCGTTTACACTCGTCCGCTCAGTGCTGTATGTATTTCCATCAGTGATGATATTAATGTAGACAGTTTGAGCTGACTCGTAACTGATGTGTGTAAATGGGCCTTCCACGTGGTTCAAATAAGTGTGCGTGTGTGGCTTTGATATAGAATGTTTTTATCTCAAAGAAGGCGTTTGGAAAACATGAACATGTTAAAACCGCCAATTTTTCATGGCGTTTATACGTTGGGTTTTTTTTAAAAAAAAATGGGGGCAGCTTGTATAGGAACGGTTTTTTGTATACCGAGATCGGCCCAAAATGAAGCCATTTTAAGAACGCAACGATACGATCCCCTCTCTCTCTCTCGTTTTAATAGCAAAAAAACAACAAAGCAATTTTGTTTTTTTGTAAGTGGTCATCCGGTCCACCTGCCCATTGTCCATTATGAACGGCAGGGGAGCATGGTCATTATGCGAGGTACGGCATCCCATAATTTCGGCCGTGCTTGGCTACCATGGTTGGAGGCAAGGGGGTCATGACCCCACCATCCTCGCCGAATTTTAATTAATTGGAAAGATGGCCTGATGGCGCATCTGTGGCCTGTAGGCTGTAACAGCCTTCGCTATTGGTTCTCGTACATGCCCCAAGGGGGTGGATGAAGGCCAGTCTGCGAGGGCTGACTTGCATTTTTGCGGTACCATGTCCATTTTGGCATTTCTCACCGAGGTGTAAAAAATTAAAAAACGATTTGGAAGGTTTAAAAAAAATGAGTTTCTGCAAACAAATTCCTAGGCTTTTTTTAGCGCCTCATGTGGCGTATTATGTCTGTCATCTAACCCTTTTTTCGGCAGTTTTGGGAAGGTGAGCGGGACATGTGAGGTGTCGATCGAAAGTTCGGGAATCAACCGTTTGCAAGAACTAATTTGATTTTGGGCAAGGTGACGAGTGCACCCAAAACTGGCCTCAAAAGAGTGCTACCCAGACTTATGCAAATTGTACTCATATAAGCAGTACTGATTACGATACTACTATATAATAGGGAGTATGATTCCACAGACACTCATGAGTGCAATGAGTACAATTTGCCCAAGTCTGATTACTCATTTCACATGACTACTGATTACATGTACTCTACTTGTACTACAGAGTATTATTCCAATGCAATTGTAATCGGTATTCCTACTCATGCGTACACATTTCCTCAAGTTTGTCGCGCAGGGACGTGTGGCGCCACCGTGCACAGGACATCGGAATTGGTTAAAACAGTTGCTGTTGTTTGGACAATATGCAGTTGGTAACTGCATACAGAGTCAATTTTTGACATAAAGAATAACCAAAAAGTAAACTGAAAATGTTCTGGATCATGGTTATGTACAGGTATATCCAGAACAACAGCTGGAGGCTCGTAAATTGAACATGACAGAGCTGATTAAGACAGATCTAGAACACATCAGACAGAAAAAGATATGATAAAGATGGCGTGACCACCTGTATTGTTTAAGTTTTTGGACCATTCTCTTTAGAACACATGCATTTTTTTAAAACATCTTGGAACTTTTTTTAAAACTTCTGAGTCACCCTGCATTGACTGTATATACAGGGTGGCCACAAAAAAACCGAAACCGTTTGCATATATTATTAACTTTTTTTGTTTTTTAAAATCAAAGTAATCCAATTTTACAAAAATATAAGCAACAAACGTACGAAAAAAACAGCTATTTCAATTTGTACTCAAAGTGTCCTCCATCCGCTGAAACACATTCCCGGAGGCGCTTGCGCCATTGGACAATTGACAAGTCGTTTACTGTCTGATCAAGTTCATTCCAAGCTACCAGATTTCGGTGTCTTTATTTGTTGACTAATTTGTGCAAAATTGGATTTGCTTCGGTTAAAAACCAAGAAAACAACGAATTTATGAAAAAGGTCCCACTTTTTTTTGTAGCCACCCTGTACAGTATAGTGCTAGTACATTTGTACTAGTAAAAACCTTTGGGCTAGACTTGGAGCTTATTTTCAAATTAGATGTTACTTACTACTCGTATATACATTTATTTTCTAAAAATGCTGCTCCTGTTTAATTACAGAGTAAAACATTTTTTTAAATAGAAATTTAAGATTTTTAATATATTATGCCAGTGCCACC
Organism: Julus scandinavius; assembly: GCA_034696685.1. Taxonomy (NCBI): domain Eukaryota; kingdom Metazoa; phylum Arthropoda; class Diplopoda; order Julida; family Julidae; genus Julus; species Julus scandinavius. The sequence goes on from JAQGAE010001495.1 coordinate 5,084, forward strand.
CAGTTCTGTATATAATGATACTGTAGTAGGCACGTGATGTCATCCGCCAGAGGGTGAGCATTTTCAGCTAACTTTACGATGTTAACAACAAAGTTTTGAGGTTAAAAAATTCTTAACTCTGAAACCATTTGAGATGGAACAGGAATGCAAATGAGGCGATTGTTGTGTTTTATAAAAACCACGTAATCAGAAATACTACAATTAGCAGCAATAAAGCTACGATTTATTTTTGTATAATGTTTTGACGAAATCTATAACGCGACAAAGAACCTTGTTTATTAATCATATATAAGTTTGAATTATCATGTTTTCTTGTTTAACTGGTTTTGTATTTGTACTCCTAAAAGATTCCATTTTTAAAAATATTTTGGTTAGTCCATAAATGTCGGACGTGATTTTGGTGAAAAATAAAATTTGTGGGAAAAACGTGAAACTGCATGTTTTAACACTGTAATTCAGACCTTGCGTGTATCTGTTTTAATTACCTGTTCATACATACTCTAATTAACCAACTAATTATGCTAAACGATCTAGAACTACACGTTCTTTAAATGTATAACCACATTCATGAAATAAACGTGCTGAGCTTAAGTCACGCTTATAGTATATACTGGAAAAAGAGATGGGACATGTAACTTACCACACTACAGTGGCATACAAATTTTCGAAGAATTTTAATGTTGATATTCTGCATATACATGACAAATATGAAATATTTAGCAAGTGCATGGTGACCTGGTTACCAGAATTTAGTCATCTCGTGGTTAGTTTGATAATTGTTACAACATGGTGTCCAGTAGCCTTGAAAATCGGGAAAGACGGAAAATGTGGAAGAGTGCTTGGAAATGTATTGGATGAGTCTTGAAATCTTTGAAATACATATGCTTGAATTTGTTCCAGCAAGTTTATGTGTGAGCCTTGAAAGTTTTGAAATCCTTGAAAATTTGCTTGAAATTGTTCCAGCAAATTTAAATGAGGAGCATTGAAATCAGTGAATTGTGCATGAATTTGTTACAGAAAGTTTATAGGATGAACTTTGAAATCCTTGAAATATGCTTGAATATGCTTGAAAGGCTTGACATCCTTGAAATGTGCTTGAATTTTTCCAGCTAATTTTGTAGCATGAGCCTTTAAAAACTTGAATTATGCTTGAATTTGTTCCAGCAAGTTTATATGATGAGCCATGAAAGCCTTCAAATCCTTGAAATATGCTTGAATTTGTTCCACCTAATTTTTAGGATGAGCCTTGATATTCTTTAAATATACACTTTGTTTCTTCCAGGAAATTTACTGGTTATGTATAATGTCTGTGGTCACGGAATGGATTTCATCCTTGCAAGGTTTAAAGTCGATTTGGATAGAAATTGTAGGTGAACGTTGCGTTGCGTATATTTGTATAAATACTGTCAGTTTTCAGCCAAGTTGAAATCCATTTCATGACCACAACTATAGCTTGCATATACTTGACATTGCAGATGATTAATACTACAATTAGCGTTACGTATGTATACCGTATGTCCTATCCATGGGGGACGCCAACGTTCACAACATGTGTGTAGACATGTTCTGAACATTGCGTTAAAAACATACAGACTACATTAGGAATCTGGAAATGCTGTTTCGTACTTTTAAAAGATGCATGGTTTCCAGGCAACTGGGAACCTGTTGCACGCCTTGATGGCCCATCCCCGATTAAGAAGTTAATTGGAATTGTGTGTAAGGCTAATTGACTATTAGTGCCAATCGAGCGCGATCAGCCGTGATTAGCAGCACATTATAGTAGTAATTAAAATAGCGGACACTGGGGGTTTTGGTGTCTATGGTGAGTTCTGCTCTTAAACTCACCACAAACGCACCACTCGAACCCACATCGCTGCGATCACGTGACCCGCGCACACATGGCGCCGATCCAGATTGCGTAATTTATTCGCCGCAATTTCCCAGATTATTAAGTAATTAAGCCTGACGTAAATTTTAATAAGCAGCCAAATGTCAGCTAATTTTCTGACCATGTGACCGTCAAGAGGACAGGCTATAGTTGAATTTGCAGCATGCATGGGATGAGAAATGTAGCTCATTATCATGCAGGCCTTAACGCGTTGTCGATTAACACATCCTGTACATGTTCCAGAAAAATGTTTTACTGCAAATTGAAAACATGAAACTGTGACATTTGTGTTTGCAATTGAATGAGAGCTTATGCCAAATGGTGGCCAAAACTATGTCTGAAAATAATGTTGGCAACAAGTTCCCAAACTTAAAATTCAATATATCATGAAGAGGCGACATGAATAATGCGGAAACATTGCATGTTTTGCACGTACGATTTCAACACAAACTTAACCATGGGAACTGATTTTTTTTGTTCCGAGCGGAATAATGGCTGTGGTCACGGAATGGATTTCATTCACCTTAGTTTAGAACTTATTTGAATACATTTAATGTAAATATGCCCTTGCGCATGCGCAACGAGAAGCTAATGTGCGATTGTAGCCAGCGCATGCGTATTTGTGTAAGTTCTGTCCAAATCGGTTTTCAGCTATAGGATGAAATCCGTTACGTGACCACAGCTATTGTCAAATAATCAAAACAGAAACATGCAATTATCAGGGTGGCTAGTTAACAGCCTTGAAATTTGGGAAATGTGCTTGAAGTTTGTGTTAAAACACCATTTTATAATGCTGGAATTTTCTGTTCATGTCGCGGAAATTTTCTGTTCAGCAGAAAAACTCTTTATAAAAAGACAACAAAAAACATATTTTTAAAATTCTCTAGAAGCATTTCTGATTTCTTTGGCAAATGTAAAAAATTTTCTTGAAAAAGTAAGAAATGAGTTAGAATCCTTGAAATATGCTTGAATTTTGTTCAACAAATGTGCTTGAATTTTATCAACTAGAAAAAAAATTTGGAATTATGCTTGAAATGTGTGTTAGAACACCGTTCATGCCGGAAATTTTCTGTTCAGCGCAAAAATTATTTATAAACAGACTATTTTTAAGAACTATTTTTTAAAATTCTTTGACGAATATTGTGGTAATTAGCCGTGTGATAGGTCCTTGATCATGTAAGGAATGCGCCTTCTGATCCTTGAAATACGCAAAATTCAATTTTGTCCAAATTTATCAATTTTTTGGAAGGTGGCAGGTGGAGACAAGGGGTGAAACACATTCTTAACAAACAGATAAAACTGATTCCTTATTACTCAGTCGTGGGTCAAAGTTCAATGATGTCGTCACCGGACGTCTGTCACGGCAGGGATCACCACGAAACACTAACACAGGCTGTCCTCAGCAGGGGGTCTCCATCATCTTGTTTCTGGCGGAACATTTCGGGACCGTTTTCCGTCTCGGAATTAGTGCGGAGGCCGAACTCCCTCTCCATCCAATCCCCGGCGCCCGGCAAAAATACCGTTGCGCAAGAATACTTACTTTACTCTCTGGCAAACAGTTTTTTAAAAAAAGTACGAGGGGTGTAAACCGATACTGGCGGGCTTGTGCTTCCAGGGCAGGACAGATGTTGTCCATTTCGGGCCAAGAGCTGAACGGATGGAACAGAGAGAAAAAAACTGGCGGAGGAGGAGAGGGGATGAGCAGCCAACATACGATCTGCAACATCGGCATGTTTCGGCTCTCCAAATTAGGGGATGGCTCACCCGCGAAAACGTCCAGACAGATAGCAATAACACATGGTCAGCCCCACTAACTGATGTGTGCGTCATAGGCATGCTTTTCGATGATACGATGAGAACTTTTAAACCCGCGAAAATTACTCCACCCCCCCCCCCCCCACACACAGTGAAAATACGATGTGATTGGTAATTTAAGGGGCCATTCATAAAGGAGGTCCCTGAAAATCCTTCAAAAATTAACTCCTTTTCTCCCCCACCCTCTGTCCACACTACGTCCATTTTATACATTTTATCAGATGTCCACCCCTCCCTTCCCCTAATAGACGTCCTTAATTTTTATGAAAAGTACAGTATCCCGCAAATTTGTTGGAACATACAAATGCCCATTCTACAAATTTTCAAGCACCCGTTATTTTTCCAGATTTTTCTGATTAACGGAAATTTCTTGACCTCGAATGAAAATCCCAGCATAAAACTAGTGTTTAACACAAGTTTTAGGCATAATACCCGACTTTCCCGAAGTTTTAAAAATTAAAGTATATTTGGGACTGGGGACATATTTCTTCTGGTGTCCCCATTCCCCTTTCACTGACCTTTAAAACTCATATATACAGAAGCAGAAGAACTAAAAACTGAAAAATACAGTCATTAGTAGACATCCATAATGGCCCCTTCTCCCCCTCCCTGTCCAAGTGGTGTCCACATGCCAGCAGATCCCCCACCCCCTCTTGAGGACGTCTTTTTTAAACGCTCTAATCCCTTAAACCTTCACCCGTTGTGGCTCGTTTTTCATTACAAATATATTCAGAGATTCCACATTTAGTATTCCTGCACTTTTAGTGACAATCCACTTTTTTAATCTTATTTGCTGTATTCTAAGACGCGCTTTTAGGCAATTTGTGATCAGGGGTGACTTCATTACGCCATATATTCAAGCAGAGCGGTCTTGAAAACCAGATGTGGGCTGTTTAAAACAGATATGAAAGCCAGTGATGACCTTAAAGCACATTTCTGAATTGTTTATGTTTGTCACCAGGAGGCCGAAATGGCACCAAATTGTGGCTAAAAATATATGCACGTGAAAACCAGTGATTAGCTAAGCAAATTTTCAAATTATGTTTACCTTGGTGTTTCTACTCTACCTGTGGAAGGTTAAGTTTGGAGAATCTCGCGACTCACCATCTTCATTGGATTGCATCATGCAAACAGATTAAAATCAATTTTCATCATTCTGTTGAATGTTAATGGTCGCTGGTGCACTAAGACTTCAGCTGGGGTTCAATTTCCGCTATATTTAGCCGGGTGCCGAATTTAGCGTTATCCCCCCACTCTTGCTTTTTCTCTCTCTCTCGTTATTTACACGTTATTTTTTGCTGATTTACCCCCTCTTTTAAAAACTTGGCATATTTAAAGGACGGAAATCTCAATGTAAGCATGTGCACAGGGTTGTTGCCCCTCTTTTTTATGATGTCCTGTGTGGGGGTGGGATAAAGTATGCAGGGGCTAAAAGACATAGACCAGACGCTTTCCAGACGAAGGGGTAAAACTTAAGTACGCCACTGCGCAATCAGATTCACAGCCGCGTCAGACATTACACTTCCGGTTCACTGCCGCTAGCCGTCACACTTCCGTTTCACTGCATCTAGCCGCTGCAACTGTTTCACCGCCGCTAGTCGCGGCACTACCGTTTCACCGCCGCTAGCCGTTACACTTCCGTTTCACCGCCGCTAGCCGTTACACTTCCGTTTCATCCCCGCTAGCCGCAGCACTTCCGTTTCACCGTCACTAGTCGCCACATTACCGTTTCACTGCGGCTAGCCGCTGCACTTCCGCTTCACCACCGCTGCTGAATTTACAGTTTTACACCCTATTAGGGTGGTCGAACCACAATGTTCGATGAAAGTTTAGCGGTTGTTTTCAACGAACTTCAACATTGTAAATTCCATGGCGTGGTCAAACTTTTTCTTGTGACGTCATCTTTTCAGCGCATGGGAATCGGCAGGATGGGACTCTGGTTTTTTTTTTTCTTTTTCTTTTTTTTTGAGAATCCCAAAATAAACCGAATCGCAAGCAGCTGTCGTGTTCAAGATATGCATTTCCCCTCGCAACGAGTTGGTCTTCCTATGTCCAACGCAAATATTTGTCAGTCTGAAATGCACAGAAAAGAGAAGAAAAAAAAATGCGGGAAAAAAAATAGGAGTGGACAACGTTGAAAATCTCCAAAGCAAGCTCAGGCCTATGTATATATAGCACTCGTCTACCAACTTTTACTCAGTTCTATCTGGTTTCTAATGTTTTCTTGCCATTCCACCCCCACTTATCTGCTTACCATTGTAAATTTGAAACCCTATATCTAGGGCATTCTTGGCTCTACAGATGGAGAATTATGTTCGAAAAGAAAGATGGCAACTTTTGGCAGAAGTAATACTTTGGCTAAAGCAGTTCTTACAGATATTCCACCATTTTCACATACTTTTTTTTAATAATTTTTAATACCTACACAACTTCTTAGACCTATCATGTTAAAAAAGAATTCTACAACATTAATAATGAATATATTATTGAATACAAATGTTTTCAAATCCATCATTAGTTGCAAAAACACTCCAACATTTGTAAAGGTAATTTAGGGAATTTTCTCATATGCTTCTTATGTGGAACTTCCTCTGTTATTTAGGAAGTTTTTATATGGATATGTCGAAAAAATGTCAGAAATTTGTGCTACAAGATTGAGGAAATCTTAAAAAAACGTTTGTATACACTGTTAGCTCTAAATTGTGGAAAACCCTGTATATGGCTCTTATAATTGTTAATGATAGTTTTAAAGAAAGTTTCTGTAATTTGGGACGTTTTTAAAATGGATATTTAAGAAAATGTCATAAATTTGTATAATAAGTTAGTTGAAGTTGAAGCACATGCACTGTTAACTCTTAAATTATGTAATTCCCTTCATAGGTTGCTTGTAATATGTGTATGTTACAAAGGTTTGCTATAGTTATCCAAAATGTTAAAATTAAAAAATTTCAAAAAGGGTTCAGAGCAGTGTTTTTAATTATTTTATGTATTAGTTCTTATGAAAAATATTGCAAAGCTGGTGTAAAAATGTAAATTTTATCTTGCAACTATGTTCAGTGGACGTTGATATGCAGTCTTTAGGGTACTTACTGTACACTTGCCATGCATAGTGTAAGTGTAATGTAGATAGTATTGCATGTTCATGTGATACAAACATGCTTTGTATGTCCTGATTTGACATTCAAATTTGGTATCACTTTTCCACGACAGGAAAAGCTCCCACGAAAAACTTAGCAGTTTTAGCAGTATTTCCCAAAATGGCACGTTCTCAGTGACTTATTTGCATCGCCAAATGGCCGTGAGATTCAGGAAGGAACCGATTTCGTGTTTGAATAGCTTATAGTGCTCTGGAGAGATATCTAATTACTCGCATCTTCTTGCTTTCTTCATTTCGTGAAATTTCTATACGTTTTTTCGCGAAAAACGTAAAAAGCATTTTCTTGAATTGCTAGGGGTTTTTTTCTTGCGTTTTCATACACGTTTTCTAAAATTTGCATGCTTCTTTAAATCTTGCACATTGAGGCTACTTGCTCGAATTGATGTGAAAAGATGTCACACACATTTCGGAATAATTACTAGTTCGACCTATAATTACTAGGCAATTTTCACGGCGTTCAAAAGACTAATTAACGCAGGTTTCGGGTGACAAAGGGTTGACTCGTTGATTCTGTGCAAAAAAGTTTTCGAGATGTTTGTGATGGTTTTGCTAAATGTTTTTGGTTTTTTTTTGCACCTTTATACAAATGGAAATGTTAGAATATGCAGTCTTTATAATTTTTTCTTTATTGTGTAAATACACGCTTTACAAAGTTTAATAGGTGTAAAAAATATCAAAAACGTTTCACTGAACTTTTCAACTGGGAATGTAAACAGGGTATGTATAAACACAAAAAATTGAATTATTTTTCATTATTTATTGTTTATATTGGCTGTAGTCAAAATACATTGGAAACTTTTTAAGTTCAGGGTTTTTAAGGAATATAAAGTTATTTATTTTTGCCATTGTCCAGTCTTTCCTCCTATTTAATATGTTGTATGTTTTGAGTGTTTTGTATTATTCAACAGCAATTTTAAATGGTCGATAAAACCACACATCTTTCTTGGATGTCGTGTGCCAACAATGGATAATAATAGCATTTATTGCGATTTCGCAAGTACGCAGCACGAATATTCTGACGATTACGACTGCATGTGTTGATATATATTTTAAATACAATGTGTAAAAGCATTTAAATTTCAAATATCTCCAGATTTCACAGCCTCGCTAACAGGCATCTAAAGTCCATGGAAAATGATGGCAATTGCAATTGCCCTCCTGCATTTCCCAGCAGGGGGCGTAACGAGTTCCAGTGTTGTCAAAGTTTTCCCCCAACTTTAAATCTTGAATAAGGTTTCATGTGTGTTGCTTTTAATAATTACAAAAAATATGTTTCCCTTGAGATAGTTGTTTTCAAGATGTTTTTAGAAACCTGAAAACATTGGTTTGACTTAACTTGTATTTTGTTTTTGTATACCTGTAAAGTTTTCATCAAGGGTTACTCGGGTTGTTTGGAATCAAGCTTTTTGTATACACCCCATTTTGCCAGCTTATTTAAACTGCAACTAACTATAGTGTAGCTCCTGTGGAAATACTATATTTGCCAACAAAAGATGAGCCAAGTGACGCTGTTGTTTTTTTTTTGGTTTTTTTTTCTGTCATGCCAAACTTTCAACTTAAATATTATAAATTAATGAAAGATGGGTGTGGCGGTTTCATCAATCGTCCCCTCCATGTTTTTTTTCTTCTTCTAGTCGTTTTTTAACGTATCATAGTATCGTACACCCATAAAAAAGACACGGGACGTGATGATATCCTCTGCCAAATGTGCTTAATTCAACAAAAAAGAGTACTTGTGTCAGTCAATAGATTCGGACGAAATTAAGTAACTCCATTATACTGAAATGGGTTTAGAAATTAGCCAAATATTGCCTTAATGGCATGGCACATTACGGTCATGGCGTCTTGGGTCTTAATTTGCAAATATTTCGGTTCAGCACCCCCTGGTGTTGTAGGATACTTTTTCAACATGGTCGCAGTCTTGTATTCCGACTCTTCATGTGTTGTGTGGTTTTTAACATTACTTTTCCAAGATGGCCGCTTCTGGTCAGTTGTGGAGTAAACGGACGCGGCCATGTTGGAAATTTATATATGAACTTTTAAATTAGCTTGTCACTGAATTGGAAGACACTGAATAGAAGAATAAAATAAAATCTTCTAATTATCCAATCTGGCAATGCTAAAAATGTGCATTATGGCATCGTTTCGTTCTATAACACACTTCGCCGACGAATTTCACCCGACTGCGAATAATTTGTTTAGAGTCTAGGTTAGGTTATTCCAGGTTAGGGAAAAACTGGATTATTATATATTAGAAGAAATTAACATAAAATTATTATAAATTATCATGAAATTATTCTAGAATAGGATATAATGGGTGTCGGCGAAATGGGAATTGGCGGGAAATGACAATGTGGGTTGTCGGCGAAATGTTTTGTCGGCAAGGTGGACTTAAAAGCTCTAGTCTAAACAGGTTTAATTATTTGCATAAAAATGAACAGGGTAATTTTGAAAATTACAAACAAATATATTCATGACTGAAAATTCATTTCAACTGAAGTTAAACAATATCTTGAAGAAAATCTTGCAAGTGCTATGTATAAACATATGAAATGAAGTATATGTAATCATGCTTATCATGAACATGACAAGTTGATATTTTGTTTTCCAAAATCAACATTTTAAGACCAATTGGCCATTTGATATGAACGTGTCAAGTTTTTTCTTGCAGATGTTCAGAATGTGCCTGTGAATCTCATATTTAATGGAAGGCATGTTTTAGACATGTATCGTTGCATTTGACTCGATTTTTCTGAGAAAAGGGCGAAAGTACTTTGACGTTGATTCGAAACACCCTGACTGCATGCACGGCAATATAGCGTGATCCCAAACAAACTCTGTTCCCAGATTCACATTACGCGAGTTGAAGTGAAATCTCAATCAACGTACGAAGCGTCCGAGATTGCAATTACCTTAATTGCCCCAGACTAAAGCATTCCGTTATTTCGACGTAAAATTGTCAGAAATTTCATTTTTTTTATTCAGTTTTTTTTTTTGCCTGTACGGAGAAGTCTCCAGTTGGCATTCCCAACCCTCCCCCGCACACCTGCCCTGCCCCATTTTTGCTCCGATGTCTACTTTGGCTTTAATTTTTCCTTATATCTGCGGTGTTATATGGTCTATTGTGTTCTCTGAGCTCTTAATTATGACTGATTGCCTTTCGGAGGGTGTGGCCCCTTTAACCGACGGTTGCGCAGCAGTTTTGGCCGAAGTACAGAAACGAAGAAAAAAATGTGGGGAGTAAGGGGGCAGTTCAGGTACCCACCGCCATGTCCCTCCAACTGATTTTTAAAAAAAAATGTGAAACCAACCTTCCCAGGTATACAGGGCGCGTGGACAGCTTTTTTTATGTTACTCAGACGTTGTTAGCAGTAATCTTATGCCTGGTACAAACCAGAGCAAACACGAAACAGAAACAGGGTTTCGGAAACATGTTTAAGATATACAAGTTTGCACACCAGTTTTCTGTCCAAAGGGATCTAAGGAAAACATGTTTGCTGTTCTTGGCGCTCCTATATACTATACCAAGGCTTGTATATACATATCATGACTGTGAGACCTGAGAGACCGAGAAGTCTCACAATGACGTATAGCATTGGCCCAATTTGCCCCACGTGCTTTTCTAGGGCAGATGACAATTTTTGACAATTGCATACAGGCCTTGATAGAAGCGCCATGAACATCAAACATTTCCTCGGTTTCGAAACGTTGTTTTTGATGTGGACACAAATTTTTGGCAAACCTGTTTATCGAAATATGTTTATGAAACCACGTTTTGACAAATTGGTTTGCAGAAGACTGTTTTTGTTTCGTGCTTGCTCTGGTTTGTACTAGGCATTAGAAATGGTTGTTTGAATTGATTAGTTTTGGAAACAACGTATCCAAGCGAGGTCGATTTAATTTAGAAATTTGGACAGAAAACTGCATGATGAGCAAACTTTTATTGCAAACATGTTTCTGAAACCTTCGTTTATGTTTCGTGTTTGATTTGACCTGTACTTGGGCGTTAAAGGTGGGTATGCGCCAAAGAAAACACGAAACAATAACAGGGTTTCGGAAACGTGTTTGTGAAAAAGTTTCCTCTGAGTTTAGTTATGTTTGTTTTCGGTCATCATTTTTGGTGTAACACTGCTTGGTGTAATACAAGTTCCGCCGTTGACATCAATTTTGTGCTATACTCGTTCCACATTTAGAAAATTCTCTGCAAGGCTAGTCGGCCTGAATTAAACAGTGTTTTGGTAAATAAAGACGCTGTCTGTGTTTTCCGTCTGCTTCATTAATTTAAACAGCTTTTGTGCTGTGCAAGATTTTATGATGACGAGATTGGTTTCTGATGTTTTTCGGGACTGGTTCGCCTGTTGTGTGCCCTGGTGTCGAATCCAGTTAGTATAGTTAGTTGATAGTTGTTTACCATGAAGACCAAGTTGCTAATATGGCTTAAACTGGCCATATACACACTTGAAGTGACAGTATATACAGTATAAAAACTCCTTATAAATTTCCAGACATATTTGGAAATATCACATATATGAAAGATAATATGGGATATATGGCCTATTTAAATATTGTTTAAAAATAAATGTGGAATACTTGTCAATTTTTTCTAGAATTTTTGAAGTTTACTTTATACAAAAGTTTTCATAATAAAGTTATTTGGAAAATATGAGTATCATTTCCATATATAAGAATTAACATTGTTTTAAGTCTGAAGCATGTTTAATAAGTTTGAGTTAACATGACTAAAACATATACATTGAACAATGTGCATGTATCACAAACGCTGAGTGAACTTGACTTTATGAACACTTGGGACTATCAAGTTTTAATTCCTGATTTGTTTGAGCTCACCTGATGAATTTCTAAAGCCCTCTGTTCTCACATGTTGATTGTATTCAAGGAACTCTTTATTTATGTCTTGTTTCTCTTTTTTTAGGTAAGTTTATCACATTTTATGCTAAAGAACACCCGGAAATGCATGTTACTGATAATTATAGCAGTTTCGCAGGATTGCAGGTAATCAAATTATACACTATGTTATACTTTATGGACGTATGAATGTGGCATTGGTTGGTCGGAGGCGCATTCAGGCAACCCGGAACGTTTCAAACATTTCTTTTTTGACGTTTTTGTGTTAATTCAACAATATATTTCTTTTGGGTGCTAAAGGATTATCCCATCGAAACTGTTGAGTTTTTGGTTTAAAACAATGGAAATTTCATCCGAAAAACACCACACAAAAAATATGAATCGCCACGGTTTGCCCTGGCATGACGAGCTATGTAGGTCTTCGACAAATCGCCAACATCTATGGAAAAAAATGTATCATTTATAGGTGAAACAATGGAATTTTCAAGAAAAACACTGGGTTCCTATAGCGTAAAATTGGGTGCTGATCGAAAACGAATTTCCCTTTTCTAACCTATATTTCCTCACGAACTTTTTCTTATCTAGGCCACCTTAAAATGCCTCAGTGTCCACTGCAATATATTCTATATTTATGTATATGTATATTTTTTGGGTATAATTTTAGTGGTTACTTGATTTGTGCTTATTATATAAATTATAAGTGATTGCAGTTTTCAAAGTTTGTTCCCGCCCTTGTTCGCAATCATATTTTTAGAACATAAAATGACACGGAAAAGTGTAATTTGTGACAAACATACATACGAACGCCGTAAATGGCCATAAATGTGTTCAGACATATATGGAGAATATCGAGTATGGACATCAACAGGACATATATGTACTATCGCATATATGGCTATATAAATTTCCATCCGGGATATCATATGTCTTGAAAAATGCCCTGTCCCAAAGTTACCCCACACGATATGTATGGCAACTTTTTGATAGAAATTGATGGGAATACCCATGCATCTGTAAATCAGTGAGTAAAAATGTGGCCATATTTGAAAAGAGGAGGGTTGAATCTACATGACCTGACCAGATTTTCTTATCGTAATTATTAAACACTTTTACATAATTCCCAAATGACACCAAAAAAAAGTGCCCACATTTTACGGTATTACGCACATTGAAGCTAAATGCAAAATATCCAAATCATGCATACGTGACATCACAAAATACCTCATAATATTTGACCCAGTGAACATATTATGCCAGGGCTCCACCAAAGGTATCATACAACATGGAGCTGGAAACACACATACATAAACATAAAACACAAACTTTAAACAATGAAGTCAGGAAGATGTTCAATGATGCCAAGGTGTAGCCACTAAAAGAAGTCAAAACATTTAGACCGATATTAATTTGAATTTTAACACGTGCGTGATTGTTGCACCAAAAAATTCCAGGAAACAAGAATTGAGCTAATGGTTGAGCCGATTAGTGAAAACATTTTTTTCCTTTGATCTCAACCGCCTCTCGAGCGATCAATCTATGTAATGTGTCCAGAAACATGAAGCTGGACGCAAAAAGGCGTCATAAGTTTGCTGAAACAAAAGTGGTAAGCAAAGTTTTTGTGCAAATTTGGTTGAACAAACTTTGCTTCCGCATCGTGTTGCATTTGGTGGAGACCCGGCTTTATAGAAGTCGAAATTTCCAAGAGGTTGACGTTTTTGTCATTATAATTAGTTGAACATGCATGTGTTCAATGACGTTGTTTCTCAGGGATTGAATACTTTTGAACATGCTTGTTAATTAATTGCTGAGTTGCACAAGTCGTCTTAAAAGTGGGTGGTGAAGACTTAACTTCCTGAACTGCGATGGATCATAGGAATGTTTTCATCGTAAAACTTTCTCAGTCATTTCCTCTTGCAGGGGACTTGAAACGAATGAGAGATAAGTTTTTTTTATTTGAGATGCTTGACAGGCGGCCTTGTTGACAAAATCTTTTTCATCACGGATTACGTTTTGACTGTGGGCTAATTAAAAAAAATCCCTAGGAGCTGGGGGGATCTTTTTTTTATCTAAGACAATCCGATATAGGCATTAATGAATCCAAGGAATCATCAACATGAGAAGAGATGCTAATTAAATGGCATGAGAAAACAAGGATTTTTTTTAATATAAAATCTCATATATGCAACCGAAAACTATGAAGAAAAAAAATGGGAGAAAAACAATTAAATCCTGATCCGAGAACAATCGACGATGCAGGGGTTGCAGCCTCCGAGCAACGGCGCTTCTTTGAATCTTAGCAATAAAATGAAGTGCAGGAGACGATGGATCATTAAAAAATAAAATTGTCTTCCGCTTGAAAATCGATGCCCGTGCGGTTTCCTCCCAGGTTTAATCATTTTTTCCTTCATTTATATTCATTAGCATGATGCTTCTTATGCTTGATGCAAGAGGATTTTTATTCTTTTATTTTATCCCTTGTAGACAAGCTCTTCTCATCCGTGTTTAATTTGCTCCCTTATAGTGTTTTCTAAGTAGTTTGTTTACGTGTTTCCATGTGATATCGGAATTAAAAATCATTTTTTTGTTGATTTTTTGGAAGGAAATTTTTATTAAAAAAAAAGTGGTTTCGTGCATGTTGACCCGCCTATCATACATCGACTTTGCTAAGTTTATCAATCTGCCATCGGTTCCAAAGGTCCCAAACATGAACATGTGGAAATTTGAAAACATACTCAGGTGGAAAACCTAGGTTCAATCGTGCCATATCATGCAATCATGCCCCTTATGTGACAGAATTTCTGTAAATATGTATGTTAATAGCACTGTTATCTCTCCATGGATTGTTTATATATGAAAAAGCAGGTAACATATGTAAACCTTTGAATGTTTCCTGGCTTAAATGGGCAATATTAATTATATATAGGACCATATCATGTCTCATATGTATATAATATATATGTCCAGAAATTGTATTTACATGGGTCCTTATGTTGACCCAAATATCATATACTTTGCTAAGTTTATCAGTCTGCCATCGGTTCCAAAAGTTCCAAACATGAACATGTAAAAATTTGAAAATCGTGTCGTTTGCCATATACATAATCGTGTCGTATATAGGGCCATGTCTGGAAGTGTGTATGTTTATAGTAATGTTATGTCACCATGGATTGTTCGTATATAATATGACAGGTAACAGACATTGGTAACATTGATAAAACCATGTTTTCTGTCATATATTGGGCCATATTATGTCACATATACAGGTATATCAACAATTTGTTTTTCCATATGTTTGAAAACATTTATGACGTTTATATGGAATATGACGGATATTTTCAGTACTAACCATATATGGGGTATAATAATATCACGGTTATAATTGGTTATATATATTTTTTCCACCTATAGGATAAACAAAATGCATTACATTCGTGTTCTAAAATCCATAAATATTCTTAAGAAGTGACGAGTGTTGTCAATCGGGGTGAAAGAAGCTGTTTTTGTAGTTTCCATACTACTTTACTTGAAACTTATTACGAAACTCTAAATTGCAAGGAAACAAGATCTCGAAAACCGAAAAGTGTACCATATATAGAAAAAATGTGTCAAATTGTTTTTCAGAACAGGAAAGAATTTCTGCTTGCAATTTCCTCATTTGAACTTTATACCTATAGGACACCCCATTGATGGTGAAACCCTAGTCACGTAGTATATGTATATGTATTTTTTTTGTGTATGACTTCCCCTAGACCTGCAATACTGAAGTTATAGCCTGGTCCCCACATCCCGTTTTCAAGCCAGGGCTTAGTTTTCACTGAACAGGAAATCCATGCGGAATTCTAGAAAGCCTTTATTGGTGAAGTTCCAGGCGGAAATATTTGGGAAACTTCTGGGTTTTTGCCAGGAACCGGGTTTGTGCTGGTCATATATAGAAACACTGATTCCTCGATTGGATTTCCATACATAACATGATGAGTAATGTGTAATATTTTTGATTAAGGCAACACCTGGACTTTATCAGGGAAAAAGTAACCATAATATGTATAACAAAAGCTAGTAAGGCATTTTCAAAAATTGATTTTTTCATCTCTACATTTTTCTACAAGAAGCCGTTTCAAATTATTAACTCCTTAAGTACAAGAAAAATCAGTTTTGTAAACACAAAAAATCGCACTTCCGTTACCGCTGTGCATGGCCGGTTACTGGCCACAGTGGTAACCGAAGTGAACCGGGTAACGGCTAACGGCTCGCCATACATGAAATTTCCATAAAACATTAGTTCTATGTAGTTAACCCCCGGTTTTTTTGTTGTTGTTTTTTTTTGCGCTGAACAATGTTCCAAGAAATTCGATTTTTATGCAAAATCTATATTTTCCACTAAGTTTAAACCAAGTTCAACGAAACTATTACAACAATGACGTAACAAAAGAACAAGAAAAAACGTCGGAATATATTCGATGTTTGATAATCAGTTGACCATACAATGCCCGTGTACAAGAAATATATATATTTTTCGAAATGCATGTGGTATGGTTCCTGATTGGTCGATTCAAAGCTACTGTGTTTTCACAGCATGTGTTTGTTGAACCGCGTTCGGAACACCACATGAAATGGTCAAGGAATAGTGTGAAATGTTGGAAAAGTTCACGTTTCCTATATGGTAACATGCTCGACCAGTTTGCTTTGACTCCTCGATTTTCCACCCCACGGGTTTTCAAACATCATTCATAAGCTCACAATCTCGATACGAATCTCGTTGAGACTGTAATTGTGATCCTCACACAATATGGGATCGCGGATTTTAAATGTTGGGATTTTTTTTTTTACATCATCGCATCAGCGGTTTGTTGGCATTCTGTTGCGCTTTGCTTGTTTCGGTAAATAGGTATAGCCTCCTCGTTTTGTAACAAAACCAAACAAAAACGGCGTCTTTTTTATATATATAAACTTTCATGTGATGATTTAATGCCCGTTTTTGCAAAAACACGGGCTCTTAAGTTTTAAGATGCGTTTTGTCACATACCTGGCGCCTAATTCACGGAAATCGTGTGAAACGGTTACCCCCTGGGTGCAGAAGATGTGACTTCTTAAGTGCTTTTGTTGTATTAACATGGCCGCCATGAACCGCTTGGATGATGTTCGAATATGTTCAAAAATGTAAGCTTGGTGATGTTTCATCCATTCTCACATTTTCACGTTTTGATTTCTGAAACATATTTTCATTTATTTTCTATTACTTTCTAAAGACAATGTATTAAGACTATGACAAGACTAAATCATAATGAAATTCATGTTGTACAGCTGATATTTGGATGAGTTTCTACCATTTTCCAAACTTAAGAATTGCAATTCCTGGCTTGAGTATAACAGCATAAATACTTGTTAATGACTGATAATTAACAGGAGAACCTGGAATAAAGTTTTTCAAAATCCCCAGAAGCTGTTTCCGACTTGAATTGTCAGTTGGCCCACAAAATTAGTACTTCCGTTACACAAAACGTCACTTCCGTTACTCAAGACGTCACTTCCGTTACACCGCCGTTGCTGATCTTAACCCTAATACCCAAAACAAAGGCGTAGTCCTATGACAAGTTTAAATAATAATGTAATTTATGTTATTCAGCTGATATTTGGATGAGTTTCTACCACTTTCAAAACTTAAAAATTGCAATTCCTAGCTTGAGTATAACAGCATAAATATTTACTAATTACTGATAATTAACTGGATAAGCCCGAAGAAAGTTTTTCAAAATTCCCAAAAGCTGTTTCCGACTTGAATTGTCAGTTGGCCCACAAAATTAGTACTTCCGTTACACAAAACGTCACTTCCGTTACT
>JAQGAE010001496.1:0-22639 GCA_034696685.1 Julus scandinavius
TTGTACTTTCACTGCAGAGGTTTGTACTTTCACTGCAGAGGTTTGTACTTTCACTGCGGAGGTTTGTACTTTCACTGAGAAGGTTTGTACTTTCACTGCAGAGGTTTGTACTTTCACTGCAGAGGTTTGTGCTTTCACTGCAGAGGTTTGTACTTTCACTGCAGAGGTTTGTACTTTCACTGCGGAGGTTTGTACTTTCACTGAGAAGGTTTGTACTTTCACTGCAGAGGTTTGTACTTTCACTGCAGAGGTTTGTACTTTCACTGCAGAGGTTTGTATTTTTATTGCAAAATTTTGTACTTTCACTGTAGAAATTTGTACTTTCACAGCAGAGGTTTGTACTTTTACTTACTGCAGAAGCTTGTACTTTCACTGCAGAGGTTTGTGCTTTCACTGCAGAGGTTTGTGCTTTTACTGCAGAGGTTTGTACTTTCACTGCAGAGGTTTGTACTTTCACTGCAGAGGTTTGTACTTTCACTGCAGAGGTTTGTACTTTTACTGCAGAGGTTTGTACTTTCACTGCAGAGGTTTGTACTTTTACTGCAGAAGTTCGTACTTTCACTGCAGAAGCCTGCAGAGGTTTGTCCTTTCACTGCAGAAGTTTGTACTTTCACTGCAGAGGTTTGTACTTTCACTGCAGAGGTTTGTATTTTTATTGCAAAATTTTGTACTTTCACTGTAGAAATTTGTACTTTCACAGCAGAGGTTTGTACTTTCACTGCAGAGGTTTGTACTTTTACTGTAGAAATTTGTATTTTTATTGCAAAATTTTGTACTTTTATTGCAGAATTTTGCACTTTTTCTGCAGAATTTTGCACTTTTTCTGCAGAAAAATAACACGTATAGTTAAGAAAATACATACTACTTTTTAAATGCAGAAAAATTACATTTTAATTGAAGAAAAAATTAAAATTTCACCGCAGAAAAACAGCATTTTTAGTGAAGTATTGCACTTCAAATACAGAAAATTACATTTTATTAAAAAAGTTGATATTTTACTACAGAAAAATTCGTCCGTTTAGTAAAAAAAATACTGCATGGTTTTGCTTGATTGAAAATTATACTTTCACTGCAGAAAAATTGCATTTATATTACTTAAAATTTGAACTTTGACTTAATTTTAAATGCATTCAAATTTCAATTTTACTGCAGAACATATTGGACAGTATATAAATCATAAAACAGAAATAATCCACACTTAGCAAAATTTTCACCATAAATATTCCAAATCTGATTTTTCCACTTTTACAGTACGCAAAACTTCTAAGAACTCATAAAGGCAAAAAAAAAAACTATTTTTATCCCAAACTACCATATACATATATGTATATATTGTGATCACTTGATATACACCTGGGAAGTAATAACAGTAAGTTATATGGTACTCTAAGGGGGAAAAAAAATCTAGGTTAGTAAAGTACACGCGTATTAATGGGTAATTTATGTTCAAAAAATCCATATTACAAATTCCCATTTGGTATAGGCTTACACATTATCTGGTTCTTGAGTGTTAAAAAAACAATGTTTCTGTCGTGTTTACAATCCTGAAAATGTGTTAATTTGATCAAACCTGGGACAACTAGAAATAGGCCCTACTCATCGCAATACGCAAACTATTTCATTTCTACCCAATCTCCCGGGAGAGTGGAAAGCAGTAGGAATGGGACATTGCCAATAACTTAAAACTTTAATGTATAAAAAATTGACACTCGTGTGCCAAGATGGCAATTGTGTTTCTGCATTTTTGGTGCAAAATGGTGGCCTTCTGTTGTTGTTGTTGGTGGGAGTTTAAGGGCCCAAAGGCAACTAACGCTAAAAAGGCCCAAAAATTTACAGGTTGATTCAGAACAGGAGATAACGGGTCAACCGGTGGAGACAATGATTGCATATTGCAGAAAGACGCTAGACAGAGAGGACCATGAACAGGCTGGACAGGCCGAGTTAGCACTGGACAGTGAAGGACAAACGAATAAGGGAAAAATGATCAGGCGGTGGCATGATGATGGCGATAGAGGTTAGAGTGCAGATAAAAGGCGACAAAGGGTGAGATAGTGAAGAGTGCAAGAGAAGGGGACAGATCGCTTCTCTCCACATATGGGGGAGAGCTGCAACGGCCCAGAACTGGCAGTGCGGCGAATGGCGGTACGCCGCGGTGGCCTTCTGCTTAAGCGCAAGAATGCAGGAAGGAAAAGTGTGATTTCGCTAACAAAAACTTAAGTTTTTACTTCAAATATTAAACTTTTCTAAAACTTGTGAAGGTCTGGGTCAGCTGTCAGCTGTGAACATACCGGCCAGGAATGCGGCTGGGTTCAAGGGTTGTAACCCTCTCTGCATTCTCGAGCTGACCAGCATTCTTTGCGAGGTTTTCTGGGAAGCTCGAGCAGGCAGAGAGGGCAGTTCGGGTTTTCCAGTGAACCGGGGTGGACACTGGGTCGAAACGTGCACGACGCGAACTCTTTTGTTTTGATCTTTTTGTCGGGGCTGGCGAGTTGCCACCCGCGAGTTTTAGTTTAACCTTTTGTATATTTTATCTTTTGCTATTTTTGTAAATAAACCCTTTTATCTGGAAAGCCGCGTGTTCTGGTGAATACCGCGTGCTCCGGTCTTACCGCATCCTAACAAACTATAGTTTTTATAGAGGCAATGTTTTCATATAAAGTGCATTCGTAGCAGTTAAGGTGGGTATGCACCAAAAGAAACATCTGGAAACGTGAAACATACACATGGACAACTGTTTTGTTACCTTAGGTGTGTCCAGAAGTATGGGGAAACATGTGTCGAAAAACGGCCTTTTTCCGACACGTTTTGATGTTTCCTGACGTTTCCTGGTAATCGATCAAGAGGCGGTCCGGATCAAAGGAAAAAATCTGTTCTTATGTTTCCTGGTTATGGCGCTTTTACCAAGGACTGTACAGGATGACGTAAGCGCAATGCACCACTGGTTTCAATTTTGAGACGTTGTCCAGAAAACTGAAAGCACTTGGTCAAATTGTCTACGTCATGAAATACAGTCGTTGACAAAAGCGCTATAACTAGCCAATATGAAATTCTGCCTTTTTTCTCGAAATGTTTTTTTTTTGGTACGTACCCTCGTGTTTTTGCATTTTTTTGCACGGAAAGTCGATACGCATGTTCCGAAAAACATGCTGGGAATTTTCGTTCAGTGTTTTGCGAATCTGTTTGTTGTGTGTGTATATGTATGTTTCTAGATGTTTCCTCCGGCGCATACCGACCTTTAGGATGGTTATGATATTATTAGACATTTACTGGCAATCTGCCATTTCCTTTTAATCAAACAGCGTGATTAGGTAGGTATGCACCAAAAGAAACACCGAAACACAAACACAAATTATCAAACATGTTTGTCGAAACATGTTTAGAACCACAATTTCTGACAAACAGGCTTGCAAAACTACAGCGTACGCACCTAAAAATTCATTCCTATATACAAGGCTAGCTTGGAATTGTTTGGTCATGGCGCTTCTATCAAAGACTGTATTCGATGACGTAGCCCATTTCACCGCACACATCGTCTGAAAAAGCGCGATGTTGCCAATGAAAATTTTCAAACTATGTTATGCTATAGAAACCACATGGTGCAATGCGCCAAGTTATCATGCGCAGGCCTTGGTAGGAGCGCCATGACCAGCAAACACCAGCAAACATGTTTTTCTTTGATCCAGACCGCCTATTGAGCGAACAACAGCAAACACCGAAATGTTTCCAGAAAACCGCCAATTTTCGCCAAATGTTTCATAAAACCTCTAGACGCAAAACTGAGAAGCAAACTTTAGTTCAAAACATATTTCGAACACTGGGTTTTTGTTTCGTGTTTGCGCTTCCCGCTCAGGTGCATATCAGCCTTTGAGACAAAGACTTAGTGGTAGGAGGTTTTGGGACACAATGTTGCAGGAGGAGTGGGACTGTCCAGGACATTATTTGAGGAGTCTGTAGAAGAGTTCTTTGATGAAGATCTTGATATCATGCTAAAGCTTTTCGAATCATTTCTGGCCGAGGAACGTCAAGAATAAGATTGCGGGAAATCTATAAATTTTGCATCAATGTTAGTTTTTCCCCAAAAGTTTGTTAGATTTAATGTAAAAAAATCCTCATAATGATAGATTTCTTGAAAAAGTGTGTTCATATTATTGCAAATTAATAAAATCTTAAATTAGTGCGGTATAATCGTACGTATCGCCTTTTAAACACAGCGTCCCAATCCCCCAGCGCGTAGGAGGAAAAGGACAAAATGGAGAGGAGTTTAATTTCAAATATATTTTTATTTTAGTAATAAGAAAATATTTATGCAACACTGAGCACAATATTCACAATAGCATAAAATTAAATTTGTGAATAAAATTTGTTATGTTTTACAGTTTTTGAATGCTTTTAAAAATAAAAAGGTGAAAAATGTCCCATTCTTACGCGCTCTTCACTACGAAATATAAAAATATATGCATTTCACGAATGAAATATATTGAATTTTTTTTTACTTAGATTTTAGTATTATTGCCTGTAGCAGATGTTTTCCTAATCCATATCTGGATATATGGAGCGTGTATTTCAATCCGCCAATATCAAATAGGGCAACCGAGCGAATACTCAAAATGAAGGGTGATACACAACTGGAAAACAAGATTATATAAAAAAAATATATCCACCCTCAAGGTCTATACCAAGACTCAAATTCAGCAGTATAACAAAAAAAAAATGTACATTTTCAAATATTGCTGACGAAGGGGAAAAATGTCAAGTAATTGAAAGATATTGGAAGAAAAAGATGAAACTAAGGGACAAATGGAGATGTAGAAACGAAAATCAAGATTTCTGTCGAAAAGTCGAAAATCAATATCTAAAAAATGACAAACTTAACATTCGAAATGGCAATCGGATTTTAAGTAAGGATGACAAAAAAAATTTTGTCGATTCGCATTAGATATGAATCACAAAATCGTAAAATAGGGTTACTTGGGCCTGCTTTGGGTAAAAGTGAGAATAACTTTGGGCCCAGGAGTAAATTTGTGCCCAGGGGGTAACTTTGGGTCCAGGGAGTAACTTTGGGACCAGGGGGTAACTTTGGGCCCAGGGGGTAACTTTGGGTCAGGGAGGGTAACTATGGGCCAAGATGGGTAACTGTGGACCAGGAAGGGTAACTTCGGGCCCAGGGGTAACTTTGGGCCCAAGGGGTGACTTTGGGCCCAGGGGTAAATTTGTTCCCAGGGGGTAACTTTGGGTCAGGGAGGGTAACTGTGGATCAGGAAGGGTAACTTTGTGCCGAGGGGGTAACTTTGGGTCAGGGAGGGTAACTATGGGCCAAGGTGAGTAACTGTGACCAGGAAGGGTAACTTCGGCACCATTGGGTAACTTTGTGCCCAGGGGGTAACTTTGCGCCCAGGGGGTAACTTTGAGCCGAGGGGTAAATTTGTACCCAGGGATTAACTTTGGGTCAGGGAGAGTAACTATGGACCAGGAAGGGTAATTTCGGGCACAGGGGGTAACTTTGGGCCGAGGAGTAAATTTGTACCCAGGGGGTAACTTTGTGTCAGGGAGGGTAACTATGGACCAGGAAGGGTAAATTTGGGCTCAGGGAGTAACTTTTTGCCCAAAATATGGGAATGGATGGGAGTATCCCTACATCTGTTAGAGAGTAAAAATGTTGTCATGTTTAGAAGATGAGGGTTGATTCTATTTCACCTGCTTAGTTTAGTGTCGTAATTATTGATCACTTTTTCAGAAATTCAAAAAAGCACCAAAAACTAACCCAAACTATTCACATTTTATGTTTGCGGTATTTTATTTTTCTCCGATACACAATTCCTCCGTGGACATGATGTTTCTTTAAAACATTGCCATCGTAAAAATAACCTGGGAGTTTAAAAACAAATCTTTTCATAATCTGCCATAATTTTTCTAAGACCACAACTGATTTGTTTATGTGCTTTTTGGTGTCGCCACCAGATCTTTTTCAAACTCATTAATCCATAGATGGGAGTTTCACGAAACTGCTTTTCCACGGTGTTAAGTACCAATTCATTATACAAATGGCTATGTTAATGAACTCATCATTACATCAGCAATTTATTACCAGGTTCAATAGAACATTCTTGAGGACATGTTCGAGTGTCCCTCACTTTTACTGTAAAAGTCGGATACCAAAGGACTTCAATGTTTTTTAAGAATACGGTAAAGGGCCCAAGATTTTCTTTCGATGACATCAGAAAGATGTAAATTCACATCAACTTTACTAAATCGCAAGTGGTCAACTCTTTGAAAGACTAACATTTTCAATGATGATAAGCTCCCGCCATATGTCGGTTACGCGATTGCCTCTTGGTCCTAAGATGCGGTGGTCTGCGATAAGATGCGGCGAAAAGCCGAGAAGGTCATACGTATTGCTCTCAGCCCTAAGATACTGTGGTCATTTCCCGGTCCAGGGCAGTAGAATTTTTTATGGATGGGCGAAAATCCCCTTAGTCGCAATTCTATTAAATGCGAGTGTATGCTTATTTTTGAAGGATGAAAAACCGATGGAAGCGGTCAAGAAAGTAACAGGCTTGTATCATGGTCCTAAGATGCGATGAAAAGCAGAAAAGGTTCCTTCCGCGCATGCTTCTCATTCCTAATGTGAGAATACAAGGTTAGGGTTCAGGGTTGCCGGGTCCGTAGTGCGTGAGATGTTGTGCGGAGAATGTGGAAAATGAAAATTATGTAACCCTCTCCGATACAAGGTTTGCTGGGAAGCTCTAGGTGACAGAGAGGGTAGTTCAGGTTGGAAGGTGGGCCGAGATGGTCACCTGATTTGTTGTGCACACAGACGCGAGCTTTTAAGTTGTTTTCGGGGCTGGCAAGTCGCCACCCGCGAGTTTTTGTTAACCAGTTGTTGTTTTCATTTCTATGTGGTTTTGCATTAAAACCTTTTCGCTTACGTCGTGATTTCTTCATGACCAACAAACCCCTGCCTTTACCATAACACTAAGTTGCAGTGGTCGGCTCTAAAATGCAATGAAAACCTGAGAAAATTAAGAGCTTGCTTCTCGGTCCTAAGATGCGGTAAAAAGCTGAGAAGGTTACACGCTTGCAACTTGGTAAATTCTGGTCAATTAATTTAATATATTTAGCACTGAACTACATACCAATTCAATACAGTTATGGCTTAAAAGACACTAACAGCAGACAAAATGCGGATAGCATAATCAAGGGTGTGTAAGGGAGAAAAGGAAATGAGACTGTAAGAGAGGCTAGAAATATTCACTACTTCTTCACAGCACAAACTAATGGCTTGAGAGGCTTTCTCTAGTGAAACTAGAGAGAGGCTAGAAACCATTCATTGCTTCTTCACATCACAAACTAATGGCTTAAGGGGTTTCCCCTGTCCAATAAGGAAATGAGACTGTAAGAGCTAGAGGCTAGAAACCATTCATAACTCCTTCACTGCACAAACTAATGGCTAAAACTTATTTCCTTAGTCCAATAAAAAAATAAAACTAGATAGAGGGTAGAAACAATTCATCACTTCTTCACAGCACAAACTAATGGCTTGAGGGGTTTTCTCAGTCCAATAAGGAAATTAGACTAGGAGCTAGAGGCTAGAAACCATTCATTACTTCTTCACAGCACAAACTAATGGCTTGAGGAGTTTTCCCCAATAAGGAAATGAAACTAAAGAGAGGCTAGAAACCATTCATAACTCCTTCACTGCACAAACTAATGGCTTGAGGGTTTTTCCCCTGTCCAATAAGGAAATGAGACTGTAAGAGCTAGAGGCTAGAAACCATTCATTACTTTTCTTCGCATCACAAACTAATGGTTTAAGGTGTTTCCCCTGTCCAATAAGGAAATGAAACTGTAAGAAAGACTAGAAACCATTCATTACATCTTCACTGCACAAACTAATGGTTTGAGGGTTTTCCCCTGTCCAATAAGAAAATGAGACTGTAAGAGAGGCTAGAAACCATTCGTAACTCCTTCACTGCACAAACTAATGGCTCAAACGGATTTCCCCTGTCCAATCAGGTAATGGAACTAGATAGAGGCTAGAAACCATTCATTACTTCTTCACAGCACAAACTAATGGCTTAAGGGTTTTCCCCTGTCCAATAAGGAAATGAGACTGTAAGAGAGGTTAGAAACCATACAGCAAAAACTCCTTCACTGCACAAACTAATGGCTCAAAGGATTTCCCCTGTTTAATAAAAAAATAAAACTAGATGGAGGCTACAAAATCCATTACTTCTTCACAGCACAAACTTATGGCTTGATGGTTTTTCTCCTTTTCAATAAGGAAATGAGACTGTAAGAGAGGCTAGAAACCATTCATTGCTTCTTCACAGCACAAACTAATGGCTTGAGGGTTTTTCCCCTGTCCAATAAGGAAATGAGATTAAGAGCTAGAGGCTAGAAACCATTCATTACTTCTTCACATCACAAACTTATGGCTTGAGGGTTTTTCCCCTATCCAATAAGGAAATGAGACTGTAAGAGAGGCTATAGAAACCATTCATAACTCCTTCACTGCACAAACTAATGGCTCAAAGGGATTTCCCTGTCCAATAAAAGAATAAAACTAGATAGAGGCTAGAAACAATTCATAACTCCTTCACTGCACAAACTAATGGCTTAAGGGGTTTCCCCTGTCCAATAAGGAAATGAGACTGTAAGAGAGGCTAGAAACCATTCATAACTCCTTCGCTGCACAAACTAATGTCTCAAAGGGATTTCCCCTATTCTATAAGGAAATGAAACTAGATACAGGCTGAAACCACCACAGTGCTTAATCATAACACTTCACTGCCCATTCTGTACCTTCTGATGGTTTTATCAATACTCATATTCAAGTATATTCAAGTATCGATAAGGGTACAATATCGAAAGCAAAATACAGAGCGCTAAAATACCCGGTATCGAAGCAAAAGTATCGACAAATACTAATATCATTCTTATCTGTATCGCAATATCCATATTTGCATAATGAAATGTGATTTGTCTATAGATTGGTGCATTAATGAAATTGCACCAGTAATATTCGCAGAATCAGATTTTTACATTTGATTTTCTCTTAGGTCTGGAACGCGATTAGTTTTGCAAATATTTTTGCTAATGTGCATTTCACATTAGACAAATAAGTAGGAAATATAGTTTTTAAAGCAGCCTATTTTTAAAGTAGGTCCTACATGTATAAACGAGGAAAATTTAATGTAATTTTGGATTTCTTTAGTACTACGGATATTACTGCCGTTATAACGGAAAAGTTTCGGTATATGATGCGATATTTTTCGTTGTAAAACCTAGTTTTCTACTTTTCTACTTGGTACTATTAGCCTAGTTATATTTTTATCTCTTCGGTGTAGTTAAACGAGAAGAAGAGAAGTTATGGAAATTTTATACACGAACTAATCGGTCTTTGCGGAGCAACCGAGGGCCCACAAGGAGCCTACGAAGGTCACAGCTTAGAACAACGTGCAATATAATTATACACGTATCCTTCATTTCCTTTAATTAAACCATATTCAGAAGCAGTATTAATATAAGAACTTACACTCTGGAGTATAATTTAAACTTTTCAATACGCATAGCGCGAGCCGCGAGTATACGGTACGCGAGCCGTGAATATAGTACACGAACCAAACAAGGATATTTCAAGTGTTTGTATAAACTAAAAAATTGTATTTATGAGATGAAAAGCAACATTTATGTTTGTGGGGAAAAAAATAGTTTTAAGTCGAACAAAAATGGATTTTTTTTAAAATAAAAAATCATAAATATTTGCCGAGCATATAAAAGGGGAAGTTTTAAGGGAAATTGGCACAAAACTACACAAAATTTGACGGTTAACTTTTGGCCAACAATTGGTGTTTTTTGTGTGTGCTAATAAACAGTAAATTATAGCTGGCAACATTCAGTCAACAATGTATTTTTGCTGACAACATTAAATTATGATTAGCATTATTGGGCCAACAATGAATTTCGGCTGGAACATTTTGGACCAACATTGGGAAAACATTGAGTGTTGATTGGCAATGTTGGCAATTGCCACATATTAATGTATGTAATTTGTTGGGCCATTGTTGACAAATGGCAATGTTACAATTGTTGCCATTAGCCTGTCAACATAAAATCAACTTTGGTGTTATGTTAACAGGCTAATGACAACAATTGGTAACCTAATGTTGGCAACTGGTACAGACTTAATATAGTGCACAAATGTAAACATTTAAACATGTTTCAATAAGCTGGATTTACCCTTTAAAGGCTATAAATTTATGTAAAATGAGTTAAAACTGGAGGGTGAAAATACACTGAAATGATATCTGTTGTGATTAAATAATTATGGTAACCCGAGAGATTATGTATATAATAGATCACATTTTCCAAAATGTAACGAAATCCATGTTTCCATTAAAGGCAGTGATTAAAGTATACTGTTACTGCCAGTTTGCTAATACATGACAACAAAAGCAAGTGTGTGGCTTTATTGTACCTTAATGATCGATTATAAAATATAATTTCTGTATACTGCAATCTGTAAAAATGTGACATTTTATAGAGGAAAATTATGATTAAAATTTATTTAACACAATCATCAGTAATTATCTCACACTAGTTGATGTCAGAATCAAAATAAAGTATCAATACAGACCAAAGCATTGAAAAATACATCGATACTTACTGATATCAGCAGTTTTCGATCAATAGGGTAAAAACTCACAAATATTTGGAGAATTTGATGAAAAACACATTCTGTTAGATGAGATTTTGATGTAATTTTATGTTGGTGAGATTTGTCAAGAAAAATAATGTGGGTATGAACTCAAAGAAGTTCAAATGTGTTTTATTTTTTGCAAAGAATGAAGTATACCGTGAGTTTTAAATTTCCTGATACACGAGTCATAAACATGGTAACAAAAGTTTATGTCATTCTGAATTTTCCTCAAAATTTTGTGTGGAGGAAGATCCAAATTGCGGGAAATCTACACATTTTGCATCGATGTAAATTATCAGTAATTTGTTAATTTTCGTAAAAAAAATCATCCTGCTAAAAGATGAAGTGTGTTCCACTTATTGCAAATAAATAAAAAAATATATAATTTAGTGTGGTATAATCCTTTAGAAGAATGGGACACTATGGGGATTAGTTTTATTTCAATTATTTTTTCTTATTTTAGTAATAAGAAAATATTTTCAACACTGTGCACAATATTCACAATAGTGTAAAGTAAATTTGTGAATACAATTTGTTACGTTTTATGGTTTGTGAATTATTTTAAAAATTAAAAAGTGAAAAATGGCATATTCCTAACCACTCTCACCTAAATTATTTTCCTTACCCAAAACTTATTTCTAGCGAATCTTTGTTAGTTTACTATTAACTGGTGCATTTTACACAGACTGTACTTGCATAATTAGAATGGGGAACTTTGACCGGATAGTTTGTCCGCTGAATATTTTGCCAACAGTCGGTATACAAAAGAAAATATCCAGGAAATATACAGAACTTTCATTCATGAACTCATGAATGGGATGAATTAACTTTGATTCTCATAAAATTACACCATTGATATAAACAACATTCAAACTATTGATCAGATCTTTACAAAATCTAGACTGAAATTTCTTTTCACTGCAGTAAAATCATGAAACTTAACATACAATTACATCGTCTGTTCTATTTAAATCGATGTCAATGCAAGCATGACACCGGAAGTCCTCTCAACATTTGACAAGGCTGAATTTAGTATTGGTTTTTGTGAAAAAGGAAGACAGTTTTCGTTTACATTTTGTAAACTTTCTAAACGGTTTTATTATCCGGATGCTTCATTGATATTTGCTCAAAAATAGGAATATAATAACATTTCCTGTTAATACATAACCGATTCTTACAGAAAAACAATTCCATTTTGTAATATATTCAAATACTGCAATTTCTTCAAATTATATTCACATTTTATAGTTAAATTACACAAGCTTCCACCCACAATGTCTGTATACGAGAGGTGTTTAATTAAACTAATGTACAATTAGCAAAAGTCAAGATTTAAGTTGTGACCTCAAAGAAAGAGACTTCACAAAATTTAAACCATCTGTAAAAACGACATGAAAGATGTGACTAAATTCTGTCCATGAATGCTTGAGTCCAAATCAGATAAGCTAGCTCAAGATCAGATAGCTCAGGAAAGATGATGCTCACTTAAAAACGATAGCCGGATTTTTCTTCAATCATGGACATAATTAAATTTCGCCTAATTAAAGACAAATTTCCATGAAAGTTCTGTCTATATTCAGTGAAATTATTTTCCATGACATATTTTCGGTGTCCGCTGCAGACTCTTAAGTGAAAAAAACTAATTTACTTTCTGAAGGATTGTCTTTTCATAGAATTCTGTCGAGACTGTGTTTTTATTGATCGGTTTTAAAGTAAAGCACAATTATTATACAAATGCAGGATAAAATGCATTTTTTGTTTTCTATTATCGGTAGACGCTATCATTTGGGTAGCTTTCTGCTAAAAAAATGTGGACCAGTTATAAGTTCTTTCCGCTGAGAAAATGAGAGAAACCTATGTGCGACGGACAATGTGAACCAAACAAGCGCGGATGTCCAGCCGCAAAATTTTTCGGCTAGCGGACGAAATTCCGCATAGTGTGGAGACTCCATAAATCTTGTGTTTTACTGAAGAGAAAACCTTTCAACTGGGCATATTTTAACTTGAAATTTCTTTGAGTACTAGTAAAGGCATGTACGTGTTGGCGTACGAACTAAACTAAAATCGCAGCAGCCGCTTTTTCTTAAAACCGTAAATCCAGAAACGTATCGAACACCCCTTTTACAAGTGAAACTATGCCCTTCAAGATGGCCCAAATCCTCAATTTTGATGCAAACCTTAGCAAAGTAAAAAATTGCGCTTGCTTTTGACATTACGAACCAAACAAGCGCAGCTGTCCGGCCGCAGAATTTCTCGGCTAGCGGACGAAATTCCGCATAGCGTGGAGACTGCATAAAGAATTTAATCCATAAATCTTGTGTTTTACGGAAGAGAAAACCTTTCAACTGAGCATATTTTAATTTGAAATTTCTTTGAGTACTAGGTAAAGGCATGTACGTATTTGCGTACAAACTCCACTAAAATCGCAGCAGCCGCTTTTTCTTAAAACCGTGATCCCGGAAACATATCGAACATCCCTCGTACAAGTGAAACTATGCCCTTCAAGATGGCCCAAATCCTCAATTTTTAAGCAAAGCTTAGCAAAGTAAAGATTTGCGCTCGCTTTTGTCGTAGAAGATTGCGCAAAGTGAATCGCGTAATGCGTGCCAAGGAGTTATCCATTTATTATGGATAGTGCAATTTATCCTTGGTTTAACCCATGAATTAACGTTAATTATGCCTTGATAATGACGTCTATTGCATGAAAAGATAGATTTTAACCTCTGTCGCATATAACAACAGACTGCCGATATCGATTGAATGAAAATCTCCCATTTTAAAAGTTAGGTTTGCCTATTTTTCCTCTCAAAGTGGCTTCTTTTCTACGATAACCTTATGTGAGAG
The DNA here is from genome assembly GCA_034696685.1 of Julus scandinavius. Lineage (NCBI taxonomy): Eukaryota > Metazoa > Arthropoda > Diplopoda > Julida > Julidae > Julus > Julus scandinavius. Next base: position 13,544 of record JAQGAE010001496.1, read on the forward strand.
CACGGTGCATTTGGTATTGTGATCAGCGAGAGTAAAACCATACATATATATATATTTCCAGCGTTCGCTAATGTGCTATTTTCCTCTTCGCTACACGAATTTTCATCTTTGCCAAAAATTTCTTCTTCAAACATTTTCCCCTTTCTTTCTCTCACTCATTCACAGTGAAATGTGAAAGCATTTTCTTAGACAAGAGCTACACATCAGTACGTAAGACCGCTAATAATTATAAGCCATACATTGTCATTCCACCAGACATCCTTATAATTAAATAGAATCATTGGCTTAATACCAGGCAGGGTTCACTAGGATCCATATAAATCCATATGATTGTGCCATTTTAAAAAATAATGAAATTCGTAGAAGTTAAACCGCAGTGTGCCGGGTTGCGCGCAAGTTTCGAAATTGTCGTGATTTCGCAGAGAAATTAAATGCCTTAATGAATTTATCTTCAACTCAATACACTCAGTCTGAAAATTAAAGACTTTTCCCCAATCGCGAGTTATCACAAACACAAGAATACTTAAATTAATGAGTCAAAACGTGAACTGGCCATCATTTTATGGGATAGCTCATGTGTACTGCAATGCAGCACATGTGTATTACAGTGAAGCACATGTGTATTGCAGTGAAATACATGTGTATTACAGTGATGCACACGTGCATTGCAGTGATGCACACGTGTATTGCAATGATGTACATGTGCATTGCAGTGATGCACATGTGCATTACAGTGAAGCACACGTGTATTGCAGTGAAGCACATGTGCATTACAGTGAAGCACATGTGCATAACAGTGAAGACACGTGTATTTGCAGTGAAGAACATGTGTATTGCAGTGAAGCACATGTGTATTGCAGTGAAGCACATGTGCATTACAGTGAAGCACATGTGTATTACAGTGAAGCACACGTGTATTGCAATGATGTACATGTGTATTACAGTGATGCACATGTGCATTGCAGTGAGACACATGTGTATTACAGTGAAGAACATATGTATTACAGTGAAGAACATATGTATTACAGTGAAGCACACGTGTATTGTAATGATGTACATGTGTATTGCAGTGATGCACATGTGTATTGCAATGATGCACATGTGTATTGCAGTGAGGCACATGTGTATTGCAGTGAGGCACATGTGCATTGCATTGAAGTACATGTGTATTGCAGTGTAGCATACATGTAATGAGGTGAAGTGTTTGTTGTAGTGGCTTAAATTGATAAAATGCAAGAGATCTTGAACAAGTAATCCCTAAACATATAAACATGTTGACATTTTCATTAAAACTGAAAGTATCCTTGAACCAATGTAGTATTGCACTTTATTCAAACTAACAACAACATGCAAGTTCCAATTGCGTAAACTCTGATAATTATTCTAGTTGTTATTTCTGGATATTTATTCCAGAAAGAATTTAATACGATTTTATTTAAAAATTTAGATTAATTTCACTTACCTACACTCGTCGAAGCGTTGTGCAGCGCTGTTAAGTCTGGGTTGTAAAATTGAGATGGAACTGGCTATCATTGTTATATTGTCCACAATCCCTTGAAAAATGGAGTCAAATTTGACCTGAAATGCAATTAAGTTACTTAATTAAAATAAATAAATTAAGTATTTAAGTTTTCTAATGGTGAACCGCGACACAATACGGTGCAGCGAGTCTCCGATTGAGTTGTGGAAGCTCAGGGAAATATCGAAAATTTAACTTTTATAAACAACAAAATATTAGAAATGTTTATCATAAAGAAGATTATTTCATTCAAATGTGATTTATTATTAAATTCATCAAGAAAATAAAACATTTTTAAAAAAATGTATTGTAAGCCAAAGCTCAGTTGCCAAAGCTGTTACAACTTTGGCAACTTATTCAGTGTGCCATGATAATTTTAACGCCATTTTTTGTGCCGCAAGTGGAGAAATATTGAAAAACATTGTTAGGTTGTCAGGTTGTACAGTACAACCTGTCTAAATTCATACACCTGGGACCGGTGAAAAATATGCTTTTAGACATTTTATGAATTTAGACAGGTTCATTTATATGCACAGGTCCCAAGTCGGGACCAGAACATTTTATGATTTTAGAGGTTATTCATTTACACAGGTTCTACTGTAGTTTGTAGTTAGTATGATCCAGTGGTGGCTCGTGCCTACAATTAGTGAGGGCGCTGCTTGTTAGCACACCAGGGTCGTCACTGCAGGAGCGACAGTGATCTGTCTCCCAAACAGCCTGGTGTGCAACTTCCTATGTGCGCATGTGCACAACATTCAAACACCGTGCCGCTGGAAATGTGAAGCGCAAAGTTACACACAATTATTTTTAAACTTTTTTCATTAACTGGGGGATGGCTAAAGAATTAAATAAATAAAATTTATATATTTATTTAATTATACAGTGGATCCCCGATTTTACGTTGTCCGTTTCGTACATTAGCTGGCTTCCTACGTCATTTTATGCTGGTCTGTGGAAATTGCCTAAAATATTTGTAACCCCGATTTAACGTTTTCCCGTTTCGTACGTTTTTTACCGTTGGTCCTATGAGAAACGTAGAATCGGGGTTCCACTGTAATCCATTATATTAAATGTTATCAATAATATCAAGTGATAGGGGGTGCTGCAGCTCCACAGTGCCTATACATGAGTTGCCAGTGAAATATAATCTTAATCTAGTAACATTTAGTTCTTTGTTTAAACAGAAATGAAAACCCTGAGGGTAAACAAACGTGAATGACCCTGACATGACCACAGGCGAAGTGAGAAAAAAGGTGCGGTTTCCTGTGCTAAAAATACGACCAATAAAACGATTAAAGGGCGTAGTCAAATTGTCTACGTCATGAAATACAGTCGTTGACAAAAAGCGCTTTGACCAGCCATTATCTCCCATCTGTGATTATTTTACGATCTCGATTTTCTGTTTTGGCTAACATTTCCACCTCTCTCTCGACCGCAGTCCCAAAACTACAAAGACAAATGACTTGTTCTGAAGCACTACTTTTTCAGAAGTATGATATACGAATGCAGTCCTCGAAGAACAAAAGCTGAATTTGTGACATAAGTCGATTTATTATTACAATGCAGAGTGAGAAATTTTAATGAGCCGCATGTTCAGACTCGAAAAATGAAAGTGAATACTAAACAGCTCGCAAATTAGTTTTATTTTCTGCAATGCTTATCATATACTGCCGGAATAAATATGCGCATGAATTTGCCCGTTCGCGTGAACCTTAAAGGTTTTAACCGTATTATGTGAATAATTGCGAATGGTAGCTTAAGTGCAATGTTTTAATTGAGATTCGTGCTCAACCGGCACCTATCTAAGAAAGTCTAAATAAAGCGAGATTAGTGAGTGCGGACGTACTGTGTTTCAAACTATGGAAATTAGTAGCCAAAAAAGATAAGAAAAGGATACAGCATTTGAACAATTATTTTCCAAACTGAAGCAATAACAATAGGTATAGTGTTTTAATTTTATCCGAAGAAGGGGAGCGAAGCATAAAAGATACGCCATTTGAATAAATATTCCATGAATACCTTAAATCTTAGATTAATGATAAAAGTGTAACGAACACGATGAAATTTTCGTCATAATCTTCTCTCAATACCAAAAATAAACTAATGCAATTTCCTGCGATGAAAAATTCAGAGAAACCTCAGTCCTCTTAGCGCTTTTCATACAAAAATCAAATTCAGATCATGCATTCATAAAACCAACAAATAGACTGACATTCTGTCATATACTTGATAATGGGATGTGTTTAATATAAATTTATTTATCAAAAGAGGTGATTATACGACGCGAAGAGATTTCCCGTTGAAATCCGTGTATATAGATTCAAAATCGTGGTTTATTAACTAAATATGCAAAACACTGAACACAAACTTCCACCAAGTTTATCTAAATATGTTTTACCCGAATTTCCGAAATTAAAGTGTAAAAACACTAGTGTATGCACCAAAAAAACATTTCGTGAAACAAAGCGGACCTTCATTTTGGCTGGTCATAGCACTTTTGTCAACAGCTGTATTTCATTACGTAGGCAATTTGACCACCTGTTTTCCAAAAACCATGTGGTTAATTTGTGTACATCATCCTGTACAGTCCTTGGTGAAAGCACCTTGACAAGGATCCAGACCACCTCTTGAGTGATCGCCTGGAAACATCAAAATGTTTCACTAAACTTTAGGACACACCCGAGGAAACAAGCATTTGTCCATGTTTCTGTTTCATGTTTCCAGATGTTTCCTCTGGTGCATACCCACCTTCAGAGAATTCCATGATTAAAATATAAAACAAGTAATTCTCGATAAAAAATGAAAGAGTCTCCCTTACACGTCTCTTGTAATTAATTCAACTCAGTACTCTACAGTCAGCAAGAGAATGTCATATGGTTGGGGGGAAAAGTAAACATACCCAAGATTAGGAGGGTGAGGGATCACCTTTAAGGATACAACATCATTAAATTGAAGTTGTATTTGCTTAAGGCTATCTTTAGAAAGTGCATTACAGCTGGTAATGACGTGCAGAAAAAAAAGGACCAATAGAATTCCCTTCACAAATCCTAACCTCTCATAAAGACCCTTACTTAGTACCTCGCACCTCAACCTCAGTGGGCCACAATGCAAGAAATAATTTGGGCATGTAAGTTTCACACCAGTTTATTTAAATTTCCTAGCACAACGTCGAAGCATATAGTCTACTTAACGTAGGTTAGTTAGTTAATTAGGGTTTAAAGACCCAAAGGCAACTAAGGCTAAAAAGGTCTAAAATAATAGCAGATTAATTATTTAGGGCTGGTTGCACCAATAAAGGTTAAGCTAAACCTTAGGTTAACCGTGTGTTAACTAGGAAAAGCATTGCACGAAAGGAAGTTGACAGTTAACCATTGGTTAACTTGAGGAAAACCAATGAGGCTAACCCTGAGGTTAACACGTGGTTTTATATAACCTTAGGTTAGCTAACCTTTATTTAACCTTTGTTGGTGCAACCGGCCTTTAGAGGATATTATTTGTAGTAAAAACTGCTTCCATATACTAGGGCATCGGTACTCCATATAGGATATCAGTTTTCCTTATAAGGCATCGGTATTCCATAAGGGCCTGTTGCACTAACAGAGGTTAAAAATAACCTAGGGTTAACTTGCCTAGGTTAACCCGCCTTTCCATTGCACAAGCATGGGTTAGGGAAGAAATGGAGAAAGCTTAACCCAGTGAGTAGGCAAGGTTAACCTCGGAGTAAAGGCTTGTTATTTTTTCACCCGCCATTTTGTTTTTTTTTGCATATTAAATAAGGTTTCAATTTCCTTGGGTACATTTTATCAAGGGTTATTTGGTGCAACACAAACAGTTAACCTGGAGGTAACCGAGAGTTTTATTTTAACCCTAGGTTAATAAATCTAAGATTATAACTTTTTGGAAACAAGACCAGAAAATCTAAGACAACCCTGTTATTTTAAAAATAAAGTAGAACCCTGCCACTCCGAAATCCAAAATTGAAAGTAGAGTCTCTGAAGACCCATCTTGGTGTTTCATGTTTAATTTTGTTAATATTTGCTAAAACAAAATGTTTCCAAATAACTAATAGAGATAATTACTTTTATTTGATTTTATTCCAAGCGCGATATTAAACTATTGGTCATATTCTATAAAATTGGATCTAGCCAGACCCATGTTGGTTATCAACATTTGAAAAACAAGTTGGGATATTTTAGGGTTAAGGATAATCCTTATAAAATCTATACAAGTTACATTAAGAGTGATATATTCCATCAAATGCACTTTTTGATAAGAAACATTTTTCATGTGAACTGATTTGAAAAATAAATCCTAAAAGTTTTTTTGTTTATAGCCAAATAAACAAAAATATAGCAAATGTCCATCATATATAATAAGGAATGCAGAGAAAGGAGTAAACTTTTAGACTGCCATAAGTATAAATATCCACTTATGAATTCAAGAAGTGCTACCAAAAAAGATGCGAATCTTGAACTATTTTCTGTTTATACAGAATCTCTGCAGTTTAGTCACGAAACCATAGCGTGACTGTGATAAATTTAAGTGCATTATTAATGAGCTCACTAGGATGAAACTCCCCATCCATACAAAAATATCAATAGCTTTTCGTGAAAATCTGTCAAAAAGCCTAAAAACCCTCTCCCAATTTGAGAAAAAAATCTTAGCTGAGCATACAGTGTTGGAATGAGGGCACTTGACACTTTTCTTTAATGACGTCCTTAAAGCCAAAGTAAACATCCTGCTCTGCTCATACTTTAAATGTTTAAATTTTTCTGAAAGCTAGTTGGTCACAGTTAATTGGTCTTCAAACTTGGAAATTAAAGTAGTCCTGCCACTATACTTCATGGGAAAACTTATCAGAAAAAATATGTCTAGACCTCCCACTTGTCCCGCATTCTTTACTCACGCTCCCACCCTCTTATTTAATCTACAAATTCCTCCCTCCCACTTATTAACCCTTCTGACCTTTTCCCCTTTTTGGTATATATTAAGATTTCCACCATCTAGTTTGTTTGTTTGTTGATTTTTAATGGTGGCCAATTTCTGCAACACGAGGGGCCTTTAACATGCAACAAACCTCATCTCACTTCATTATCATATTTTAAATTATGTGCAAAATATTAATGTTGCAGTATATGTAAATTGCCTTTTAGTTATATTTATGGCTCAAATATGTAGTAATAAGCCAAAAATGATGGAATTTTTTATCCTTAACTCATCAAAATTGCAGAAACCTTCACGGTGTATCAAAATAAAGTTATCACCATATTCATTTATTTATTTTTAGCTTATATTTTAAATTATTTAGAAAATATTAATTGTGTTATATATGTGCAATGCCTTTTCGTTATTTTTTTTGGCTTATATATGTACTAAGAAGTCCAAAATAATACAATTTTTTATCCGTAACTTGTCAAAATGTCAGAAACCGATGCAGTGCATCAAAATAAAGTGATCTCAATGTTCATTTATTTATTTTTAGCTCATATTTTGGATTATCTGCAAAACATTAATGTTTTAGAGCATGAGCATTGCTTTTCGTTATATTTTTGGCTCAGATATATAGTAATAAGCTCAAAATAATACACATTTTATACGTAACTCTTCAAAATGACAGAAACCTATTTTGATAGGAGCTTATAAAAATATTAAAAACATTTACAAAATAAAAACGAGCAATTTTTTATACATAAATAGCATGTAGTACTTGACAAAACAAGAAAATATGAAAGTTTACAAGTTGTTAAAATACAAAAAGATCGAGTGCGCTCTATCAAACTGAGCAAATCTTCAAATATCTTCAGTAAACAAATCCATGAAACATTTATGAAATTGTCATCTGGATTGGAGTGAGACATGAAACTACTGGAAAGCAGATGTCAATATTCTGCATTATTAATAAATGATGGAAAGAAATATTTCACGTATATCATATAGATCAACCATGTGGAAGGTTAAAATTTCTGTCTCGTTTTCATAAAGTAGGGAAGAGAAAGTTTTCCACAATCAAAATTTATTGAATCCTGCAAAGTTTTGGATCACATAGCCATCATCAGGTGTTTTATAAGTTATTAAATTAAAAAAGGGTAATAAATATTTCATGTTATTGTAACATAAAACAACTTAACAACAGTTAAAGAGTAGACAATTTTTCTTTTTTTAATTTTCAGGGAATTAAGTTCATAATTGGATATTACTACTAATATGAAAACAACAAGAAAATAATTTTAAATGATACATCCAAAGTAAGTTTCATCAAAAATATAGAGACTTGTGATTATAGATGTCTAAAGTCATTTTATCTAGGTTTACACAAGGCGTGTAACAATTCAAAATTTTTTTTTTTTTGCCCTCATCTTAGTAAAAATATTCACATTATAAATTACTTTCCTTTAAAATAAAAAAATAAATTTTCTTCTCTTAATTGTTGTAAAGTTTTTTATTTTAATAATCTCATGAAATCAGCTTCTTTGGATTAATAATTTTTAAAATATTAATAGCCATAAAAAACTTCAAGTATGTCATTTTGAATGTGACCACATGTGTATTAAAAACAAAACATAAATTTAATGTAGTTTTCATAAAATATTGTGCAAGTAGAAATACAACTTTTTAACTTCCCCAGAACTTAAAACTGCAAATTTAATAACTTGTCTTCTGTATTTACTTATTATTTAACTGTAATTTAACTGACTCGTTTTAGTATTTTTTAAAAAAACGTGGTGCCTCGACAATTAAAGACTAGGTTAGTGTGCCATGGGCTAAAAAATGTTATAATGCATTGTGATACAAATTAATAATTGAAACATTTATATATTGTTATAAATTAAAATTACAAACTCCCAAAACTGACTAGTAAAAATTGTAAGTTCTGATACAAAAAATAGATGGAATTTTGATCAACCACAAAGTTATTTAATTAAGTTTGATAAATATTTAATATCACACATGTAATGCGTCTATTAATACGTGATATTTTATTAAAGAAATTCACCAACGTGCATAAGGAATTTTCATAGCGTGTTAATTAGCAATTAACCGCATTTTATTCTATCAACAATTTAAAAAAATGCGTTATCTAATGAAAGTGTAAAAAGAGTACTAACTGCTTTTAATAAAACTATAAAACAAAAAATTCATACATACTAGATGATGAAAGTATTAATTAAACTCAGGATTATAATTCAATCGATACATTATATAATTAGATTGTGTAAAAAGTGTGGACGCTAATGGATTATGTAAAAGTTGTGGCCATTTTAGATTATTAGGGAAAACAAAAAAATTATTAAAATATGATTATTAAAATTAAGAAAATAATTTAATTAATCAACATATTAAATGCCATTAGAGACAAAAATGAATTTTAATGATTTTATGGTGTTATTAAAACATAAAAATTTATGCGGTATGTAATCAAATTAATTGAAAAAATACTATTAATAATTATATTGGTTTATTTTAATTGAAATAATTGAAAATTTATCATTCATGGCTAATATTTATACTCGGGTCAATAAAAGATGGTGAATTCATTTCGCCAATTGCATTGCACCAGCTTATGAATAGTTACTCCT
>JAQGAE010001497.1:0-22635 GCA_034696685.1 Julus scandinavius
ATTCAGAATTAAAAAGCGGTATTAGCCATTGATTTCATGAGAATTATTGACGAATGGTGATAACACTTATCATGATTAATAACATTTATTATCAATTAGTATATTGATTTAATTTTAGTTTTGCACGTAACATTGTTTTGAGCTTTTATATTTCATTTATTTTCATTTCTTAGCTTAATAAATTTTACTTTTATATTTCTCTACGCATGCTTATATCTTATATGCTGAGGAATTTTAATTGTGATTAAAATGAATTTATTAATGTAAATAGGATCAATAAGAGTATTACATGTATATTATATACAATGGTCAAGTTAATCATTAATATTAAATTATTATTAGAAAGTACAAGGGTTGAAACATTTTCATGTCAAATAAAAATAAAGTCGAGCAGTCAGTTTGATATAAATACTGTATGCATCTGTTGGATTCAGTTAGCAGAGTAGTAGTGATCATGTTTATAAGCAAAACAATGTCAAATGTAAAATAATAAGAGCTTAAAAAACTGAATTGAATTTGTGTTATAATACAACATGACAAATTTCAATATTGTGATATTAATTGTTTTTTTAAATGCGCTTGGGTCTAAATCCATTTCTCAAGAACAGCAACTACTTACACATAGTAATAACGGTAAGAAATTATCCTTATTATTAACGAAAAAAAAGGCAGAAAGCAAAGCTTCAATTTGTATGATATAAATTTGTATTTAACACTCATAATTCATAAACACGGTATTTGAAAAAAGATGGAATTAAATTCATTATGCACCTCTTGTTAATTAGAAATTTAATATTGGATAACAGATATCACGTAATGAAATCCTGCCCTAAATATCATAAATTCAACATGATTAATTTACGAATAATGTAAAACAAGACGGGAATCTACATCCAGATCAATGTAATTTCGTTTAGTGCAATTCAGTTAAGAGTAAGTGCTGGTTAACCCAGCTATAAGGATTCAAAAACGTATGCAATAGGAATTAAAAATAAAAATATTTAAAAATTGTTCAAATGGAACTTTTTTATGCTTAGCTATATTTTAACGTAACTATTGACTATACTTTTTCATTGCTGGTATGGATGACAAGATGCTCTGAAGTGCCAGTAAAATATACTTTAATTTAAATGACGAATCACTGCATGGGTTATATATATAGTATCATTTTAATAAGCACAAATTACATAGTTATTGTGCGAGTTATATTTATTTCTCAGTTAGAGCCTGATAGTAAACTGTATATCTCTCTTTTTCCCGTCGTTTTGACATTTTATTTTTTCAGCTGACCTATGATTTGTATTAGAAGTATCCCTGTCATATTTGGTGAAATTTGGATGTAAATTAAGGCCGGGTATAAGCGAGCACCAACAAAAACTTTAAGAAATATAGATATAGTAGATAATATACTATATAATGAGGGATGATAAGTATTCGTGTATTGTTTTCCAATAAACATGTTAAGCTGAACTGATGACATTGGGACACGAACCTTTGCTTTTCAGAAAATGGAGTAATGCATTTTGGCTCTAATATTTCGACATTGTGTAATCGTTGGAATGTTTTACATTCGATTACAAACAACTTGGAGATCAACAATAACAGATTTTGTAACAGAGTGCACTTCACAATGTTTCCAATTTTGGAAAATATTGTGTTTCTGCCAATTTATCATAATACAATCGATGCTGTGATTAGACTGATAACTTATTGGAAAATGGAAAATGCGGCATTTATAATTGATTCTGAGATAGGTAAAAATCTAACGCAAATCATATAAATTGATTTCAATTGTTTTTAGACATTTTATTTATTTTCAAAAATATTTTTAGGAATCGACCTTCTTCAAGTCCAATCTTATTTAAAAATGAATTTCGCCAACGTTGCATTAGATGTAATCTTCATGGAAACCAAATTTGAGATAAAGGAAAAGCTGTTAAACATTTCGGAAAACTTTAACAATTTAGCTATAATTTGTAATCAAAGCAATACCAAAGACATCATCAAGGAGGTAGGTATATAATAATTTTACGAGCAATTTAAAAAAAATTATAATTATATAAATGCAACTCATATAGACAAGTGTGTAACATTTCTTATATTTTTCCCTATAGATAAACATTAAAAATCTATTTAACACGAGTCACAGATGGATATTTGTCAGCAACACATTGCCAAAGACACTTAAAAAAATAATCATTTCGGCAGAAACGCAAGTTACACTAATTTCACCGAGGAAATCGCCTGATGTTTGTGTTTTAATATCGACATCAGTACTTTGTGTTTTTATTGTTTTGAAATTTTGATCAAACCTTTAATATATAAAATTGTGTAGTTAATGTTTTGTAAAGGATTGTACATTTTTTCATCAAACATTTCTTTTAAGTTTAGATTACTGTATTTGTAATTTATGAAAGACAACATAATTGTCTTGATTTTTTTACAGTTACCAGTCGACATAAGAGAGTCTGCCGAACTTTTTATTTACGACGTGTTTTACAGTTATCAAACAAGAAAAATAGAGGCTATTAAATTTGCGCAATGGACAATACAAAAGGGATTATATATGTTGGAGAATCTAGAAACAAAAGACTGGAGCAAAAGACTAAGAGGACGACGAATAAAATTAGGAGCATTTAATGTAAAGTAGAACTATCTTTTTACAATGAAATTTTGTATTTTCTTAATTGGCGTCCTTTTATAAAAAATGTTTATTTGAATACACCTATACCACGCTTTACGGCCGAGATACTTTCCGGAAAATTTCCCCGAATAGCGAAAAAGCCGTATAACGAATGAATTCTTTCTGCATTGTGATTTTCATTTTTTTACCTTCTTAAACGAAGTCAAACTCAAAAGTTATTTTATTGTTAACCAAATTCGACCTTGTTTGTGCAAATTGGGGTTGGCCACGTTCTTTAATTATATATACAGCAGTTTTTTTGGCCGTATAACGAAACATTGCGGATGGTAAATCGAAACAGTGTCATAATTAAAAAAGGCCGTATAAAGAGCGGCCGTATAGCGAGGCATAGGTGTATAAACTTTTTTCATTAACTTTAGCACCTGCCTCATGTCAGTATTACATCGATAAACGGAACTATACATTTTAGCGGGGCAAAAACAGAAATCGTGATTATGCTAATGAAATATTTAAATGTAAAGTAAGAAAAAGTATCAAAAACTATTGATTTACAAAATATTTGTCATCTAAACTTGCTACATACGCCATATAATGAAGAATCATTTCCTTATTTTCAGCTATTCAATTGAGGTATATCCTCAAATTTGGGGTGATTACACAAATGGAACTTACACTGGATTACTAGGGGTTGTTTACAGAAAGGTAACTTCCGAATTAATTAAGAGTACTTCCAAGAAATGTATACAAGGTGGAACAGAATTCCTCTCCGCCCCACTTTTTTTTTCTTAAATCTCATAGTTATGAAAATTCTGTTAGTGGGGTTAAGCCATGTGTGCTCTATATCCACCGATATTCTTTGATTTTAACTATGGCCATTTGTTGACGGAAATCCAAATAATAATTTGGGAGTTGGGACCTGTTACACTTAGGACAGAATATAAAATTAGCAAAAGGAAAAGAATGGGCTATTTGTATGGAATCAACGGTGTTTGTCTCCGTTGGCAATTATTTAAACTTTTAACAAAGTTTTTAACAACTGAGGGAAACGCCAAATGGTAGCCACGCTCCACTGAGGTGACACGACCTTCGTGAATATGATGCGAATATGTATTGTGTGATAATGTATGCTATATATTTGGCAATGGCAAATCATGGTATATGATAAACAGATTCTTGATTAATGTTTATTACTTAGGAAATTGATGCTCCCATCAACGCATATATGCAAACATATTTTCGAACAAAGGCATCAAGATTTGTTTTTCCATTGGCGAAGTTAGGAATGTCAATGTGTTACACGACCCCAGAACCTGTTGTATCTCCAAGCACACACTTGTTTGCCTTCACATGGGAGGTGTGGTTGGTCATCGCCATTGAACTGTGTTGTCTGTTGGTGGCATTGGCCATTGCCATGGTTTTCAGTCCTGGATGGAAATCTGCGAAAATCCCTTCCCTGCTATCATCACATAGCGATACTTTTCGTTTGATTACAGGATCATTTTTCGAAGAAGGTCAGATCATTTTCCAATAACAGTCATGTAATTTTAAAGAAAAAATTATGATTTAATTAACATTGTGTAGTTTCACAAGTAATGGTTGTTTTTAAGCATTGATCGTTTTACCAATTTTGTCCCTTATATAGCATTCTAAACAAATCATTTTCTCTAACTTTCAGTACTTGACGATCCACCTGGGTGTACAGCAAAAGTGATTTATGGGACACTTTTGATAACAACGTTGTCAGTTTTCAGCTTTTACACCTCGGTATTTACATCGTTCCTTGCCTATGCAGAATTTAAAATGCCAATACGAGATTTGAAAGATTTAGTGGAAAGTCAAGAATATTCCGCCATCACTATTAATAATTCTGCTTACGAAGGATTGTTTAGGGTAAGTTATAGTTTAAGTATAAAAGCATAATTTGATCCGTGTAACAGAAATGATATAAAAATTAGAATCCATATATGTAGATCCATTTTTATTGTATTAAAATTTAAAAATAACAATGGTCAGTGATGGAATTTGATGACGTTCTATTTCCTAGCATGCACAAGATGGAGTTTTCAAAGATGTATGGAAGAAAATTGAAAAATCGGGACCGAAATGTCTTCCACCTGACGAACAAAAAGCAATTCAAGCTATGTATCAAGATAAAAATGTATTTCTTTCGGACGGTCCCGCTACGATTGCAGGAATGAACAATAACTGCAGTATATCGCTGATAAACACCAGATTAATTCGCCGAGACCAGTCAATGATCACAAGGAACGACTTTCCGTACAGCAGAATGTTTTACTTAAGGTAATCTATCGCCTGATTATATATATACTCGTATACATTTCAATTCATGAATTTGGAGCGTGATGCTCTTGCTTCATTTTCCCTCTTTAGATTATTACATATCACAGAAGGAGGACTTTTCGAGCGATTGGGCAAGAAATACATGATTACAAGCCGGCCACCTTGTCCCGAGCCAGAACCCATTCTGACTTTGGGTTTACCGCAAGTAGTGGGTCTGTTTTTCATACTGGAAGGTGGAATTCTATTATCCTTAGTCATTTTACTAGTCGAGAATATATTGAAAAGAGTTAACCATGAGTGTCCCTAGCACTGTTATATAATTCAAGATCTACGACATGTTTTACATTCCGTAAATTTTTATCAACATTTCTTATTATATTAACTTTTCCTCGATAGCTTTGATTGTTCACCAGTTCAATTATTTTTAATTGAGAATTAGAAAGCGGTATTAGCCTTTGATTTCATGAGAATTATTGCCGAATGGTGATAACACTTATCATGATTAATCACATTTATTATCAATTAGTATACACCCATACCTCGATATACGACCGCTCTTTATACGGCCTTCCGCTATAACGGCCTTTTTTAATTTTGGGACGTTTTCGACATACGGCCCACAATGTTTCGTTATACGGCTAACAAACAAAAAAATTTACATGGGGTGTCATTACAAAGGAAGAAAAATTTGCCTGCAAAAAGATGCAGAAAGCAAGGCAAATCAGACAATGTTGGAACAATTTATTAACCTGGGTGAATCCACAACAAGCAGAAAGTGGTGATGGCAGCATATTATAGCTTACTGATTCTTCATGTTAATGTTCGTCATCAGATTAAAACTGTTTTGAAGCATTTTGTTGTTTATTTGTTTTTAATTATATGTATACCTACATATGTGCATAAGATTTTTTTAAATTAACGTTTATTATTATTACATTGTTTTGTACTTTTATTTTCATGAAAGCCCTTTTATTTTCATGAAAGCACTTTCATAGAAAATAAAAAGAATAAAATGCTTTATGACCTTAAAATATATTATTTTGTAAAAAATTGGAACGGATCTAATTGAATTGCACGGGTTCCTATGGTAATAATTGATTCGTTATACGGCTTTTCGTTAAACGGCCAACTTTTCTCGGAACGTATCTAGGCCGTAAAACGAGGTATGGCTGTATTGATTTAATTTTAGTTTTGTATATAACATTGTTTTGAGCTTTTATATTTCATTTATTTTTATTTCTTAGCTTAATAAATATTTCTTTTATATTTATGTATGCATGCTTTTATCATATATGGTTAGGAACTTAAATTGTGTTTAAAATGGATTTATTAATGTAAATAGGATCAATAAGAGGATCAGTGACATGTATACTGTACAAGGGTCATGTTTATCATTAATAATAAAATATTATTATTAAGATGGTTAATAAAATTGTGTCAGCAATATCATATTATACCCAATGTAATAGTTGTTTTTAAATACGTCTAATTGAAACATTTGCATGTCAAATAAAAATAAAGTCGAGCATATAAATACTGTATGTATATATTGGAAAACAACTGAGCATCTGTTGGTTTCAGTTAACAGAGTAGTAGTGATCATGTTTATAAGCAAAGCAATGTCAGATATAAAATAATCTGAACCTAAAAAACTGAATTGAATTTGTGTTATAATACAACATGACAAATTTCAATATTGTGATATTAATTGTTTTTTTAAACGCGCTTGGGTCTAAATCTATTTTTCAAGAACAACAACTACTTACACATAATAACGGTAAGAAATTATCCTGATTATTAACGAAAAAAAGTGAAGAAAGCAAAGCTTCAATTTGTATGATATAAATTTATATTTCACACTCATAATTCATAAACACGGTATTTGAAAAAAAAATGAAATTAAATTCATTATGAACCTCTTGTTAATTAGAAATTTAATATTGGATAACAGATATCACGTAATGAAATCCTGCCCTAAATATTATAAATTCAACATGATTAATTTACGAATAATGTAAAACAAGACTGGAATCTACATCCAGATCCATGTAATTTCGTTTAGTGCAATTCAGTTAAGAGTAAGTGCTGGTTAACCCAGCTATAAGGATTCAAAAACGTATGCAATAGGAATTAAAAATAAAAATATTTAAAAATTGTTCAAATGGAACTATTTTTGCTTAGCTATAATTTAGCGTAACAATTGACTATTTTTTCATTGCTGGTATGGATGACAAGATTCTCTGAAGTGCCAATAAAATATACTTTAATTTAAATACCGAATCACTGGGTTATATATATTAGGAGTCATTTTAAATAGCAAAAATTACATAGTTATTGTGTGAGTTATATTTGTTTCTCAGATAGAACCTGATAGTAAACTGTATTTCTCTTTTCCCGTCGTTTCGACATTTTGTTTTTTCAGTTGACCTATGATTTGTAATAGAAGTATACCTGTCATATTTGGTGAAATTTAGATGTAAATTAAGGCCGTGCATAAGCGAGCACCAACACAAACATTAAGAAATATAGATATACTAGATAATACTACATAATGAGAAATAATAATTGGTATTTGCGTATTGTTTTTCAATGAACCTGAACTTATGAAGTTGGAACACGAACTGTTGCTTTTCAGAAAATGGAGAAATGAATTTTGGCTCTAATATTTCGACAATGTGTAATCGTTGGAATGTTTTACATTCGATTACAAACAACTTGGAGATCAACAATAACAGATTTTGTAACAGAGTGCACTTCACAATGTTTCCAATTTTGGAAAATATTGTGTTTCTGCCAATTTATCATAATACAATCGATGCTGTGATTAGACTGATAACTTATTGGAAAATGGAAAATGCGGCATTTATAATTGATTCTGAATTAGGTAAAAATCTAAGGCAAATAATATAAATTAATTTCAATTATTTTTAAACATTTTATTAATTTTTTTAATTATTTTTAGGAATCGACCTTCTTAAAGTCCATTCTTACTTAAAAATGCATTTTGTCAACGTTGCAGTTGATGTAATCTTCATGGAATCCAAATTGGAGATAAAGGAAAAGCTGCTTAGCATTTCTGAAAGCTTTAACAATTTAGCAATAATTTGTAATCAAAGCAATACCAACGACATCATCGAGGAGGTAAGTATATAATATCGTTTCGAGCGAATTTTTTTAAATATAACTATATAGAGGCATATATAAATGCAACTCATATATAGACAAGTGTGTAACATTTCTTATATTTTTCCCTACAGATAAACATTAAAAATCTATTTAACACGAGTCATAGATGGATATTTGTCAGCAACACATTGCCAAAGACACTTAGAAAAATAATCATTTCGGCAGAAACGCAAGTTACACTAATTTCACCGAGTACACTGTCAGAGGTTTGTGTTTTAATATATAAAACTGTATAGTCAATGTTTTGTAAAGGGTTGTACATTTTTCATCAAGCATTTCTTCAAGGTTCAGACCATTTGTAATTAATGAAAAATAACATATTTGTCTGGATTTCTTTACAGTTATCGGTAAATATAAGAAAGTCTGCCGAACTTTTTATATACGACGTGTTTTACAGTTATCAAACAAGAAAAGTAGAGGCTATTAAATTTGCGCAATGGACAATACAAAAGGGATTATATATGTTGGAGAATCTGGAAACAAAAGACTGGAGCAAAAGATTAAGAGGACGACGAATAAAATTAGGAGCATTTAATGTATAAAGCAGAACTTTATCTGTTTATAACGAACAATTTTATTTTCTTGGCATCCTTTTATAGAAAATATTTATTTTAATATATAATTTTTTTATTAACTTTAGCACCTGCCTTATCTCAGTATTACATCGATGAACGGAACTATAAATTTTAGTGGGCCCAAAATGGAAATCATGATTATGCTAATGAAATATTTCAATGCGAAGTAAGACAATACGATACATTCGCATGCACCATTCCTTCACTTTGAAGTTTTCATCGAATTATTTAATCCATGATGCAACTTTAGTGACGTATCATAAACTATTGATTAACAAAATATTTGTCATCTAAACTTGCTACATACGCCATATAATGAAGAATCATTTCCTTATTTTCAGCTATTCAATTGAAGTTTATCCTCAAATGTGGGGCGATTTCGCCAATGGAACTTTTAATGGATTATTAGGTGTTGTTTACAGAAGGGTAATTTCCGAATTCATTAAGAGTTCTTCCAAGAAATGTATACAGGGTAGACCAGAATTCTTTTCCGCTCGACTTTTTTTTCTTAAATGTCATAGTTATGAAAATTCTGTTAATGGGGTTAAGCCATGTGTACTCTATCCACTGATAGACACTGGACAGAATATTAAATTAGCAAAAGGAAGAGAATGGGCTATTTGTGTAGAATCCACGGTTTTCGTCTCCGTTGCTAATTATTTAAACTTTTAACAATGTTTTTAAGAACTGAGGGAAATGCTAAATGGTAGCCACGCTGCACTGTAGTGATCGACGCGACCTACAATTACATGTATTGTGTGATAACGTATTTACTGATGTGAATTCTATAGATGACATGTAATGCAGTATTTTCAAAGTGATAATTCACAATTTCATTGCAACATTAGCATGAATCTATGTATAAAATTTGATGTTTGAATACCTGAATCACACACTGTATTGTAGGTCGCATCATTGCGATACTGTATACTGTGGCCTATAGCTACCATTTGGCGTTTTTCTCAGCAACTAAAACATTTTAACAAGTTTAAATAGTTGCCAATAAAGACGAAAATATTTGATTTTATACAAACAGTCCATTCTCTTTCTTTTCGTAATTTCGCATTTTGTACTAAGTGTTAATGGTCCCGAGTTATTAATTGGATTTCGTCAACAAATGATCGTAGTTACAATTTAGCAATAGCTGTGGTTAGAACATACTTGACTTCATATTTAACCCCATTAATAGAATGTTCTCGAATATAAAATTTAAGGGGGAAAAAAGTGGGGCAGCGAGGAATTCTGGTCCTTATATATTGACAATTCTATGTCATTGGCAATGGCAAATTATGGTAGATGATAAACATATTCTTGATTATTGTTTATTGCTTAGGAAATTGATATTCCCATCAACGCATTTTTTCAAACATATGCTCGATCAATGGCATCAAGATTTACTTTTCCATTGGCGAAGATAGATCTGACAATGGCTTACACAACTCCAGAACCTGTCGTATCTCCAAGCACACACTTGCTTGCCTTCACATGGGAGGTCTGGTTGGTCATCTCCATTGGACTGTTTTGTCTGTTGGTGGCATTGGCCATTGCCATGGTTTTCAGTCCTGGATGGAAATCTGCGAAAATCCCTTCCATACTTTCATCACATAGCGATATTTTTCGTTTGATTACAGGATCATTTTTCGAAGAAGGTCGGTCCATTTTCCAACAAAAATCTTGTAATATTAAAGAAAATGTTTGTGATTTATCATTAAGTAGTTGCACAAGTAGTGGTTATTTTTAGTTGTGACTGTTTTACTTATTTTGTTTTTATATAGTATTCTAAACAAATCATTGTCTCTAACTTTCAGTACTTGACAATCCACCTGGGTGTACAGCAAAAGTGGTTTATGGCACACTTTTGATAGCAACGTTGTCAGTTTTCAGTTTTTACACCTCCGTATTCACATCGTTCCTTGCCTATGCAGAATTTAAAATACCAATACGTGACTTGAAAGATTTAGTGGACAGTCGAGAATATTCTCCCATTACTATTAATAATTCCGGTTACGATGGATTATTTAGGGTAAGTTATAGTGAAAGTATAATTTGATCCGTGTAACTGAAATTATATAAAAATTAGAATCAATATATAGATCCGTATTTATTGTATTAAAAATAACAATGAACAATGATAGTATTTGATGACATAGTATTTCATAGCATGCTCAAGATGAACTTTTCAAAGATGTATGGAAGAAAATTCAAAAATTGGGACAGAAAGGCCTTCCACCTGACGTTCACAAGGCAATTCAAGCTATATATCAAGAGAAATTTGTTATTCTTTTGAACGGTCCCAGTTTGATTGCAGGAACAAACAATAACTGCGGTATATCGCTGATAAACACCAGATTAATTCGCCGAGACAAGTCAATAGTCACAAGGATCGACTTTCCGTACAGCAGAATGTTCTACTTAAGGTAATACATATCGCCTGCTTCAGGGCCGGCGCCAGCCTATGGTAGTATAGGTAGTACTACCCACTCGAAGAATTCCCGAGTGGGTAACTACCCACTCGAAAATTCTGTGTAAATCGTTATTTGAACGGTGGGGATCGGGGGAAGGGGGGTGGCATCTTTATCTTACTTAGTTACCGTGTGGTGCCGGCCCTGGCCTGATTATATATGTACATTTCAATTCATGAATTTAGAGTGTGATGCTCTTGCTTCATTTTCCCTCTTTAGATTATTACATATCACCGAAGGAGGACTTTTCGAACGATTGAACAAGAAATACATGATTAAAAGCCGGCCACCTTGTTCCGAACCAGAACCCATTTTGACTTTGGGTTTACCGCAAGTAGCGAGTTTGTTTTTCCTACTGGCTTGCGGAATGATATTATCATTGGTCATTTTACCAGTCGAAAATAGATTCAAAAAAGTTAACCATGAATGCTCTTTGCACTGTTAACTAATTCAAGAGATATACGACATGTTGTGCATTACATACATTTTGATCAACAATATAGTTATTATATTTATTTATTTATTTATTATTACGACACTACATGTGTATTTAGGACTTTGTCCTTTCGCTCTCTCAGACACCGGTCAAGGCACATCAATTGTAATTTCAATAATGGATATCACAAATGCATTAATACAACTAATATAACATGCGATTAGTTAACATACATTTAATTTAGGATGGGATGGGACGTCATAAAGCCGCCTCAGGGTGTCTATTATACATTTCTTCAATTGTTTTTTCCAGTGGCTGCAAGTCCATATACTATGTCTTGAATTATTTAACAGTGCGCATGCTCTGTTGAACGGTCAAATTCGGCATTCAATAAACGTTTAGCATGCAATTTGACGGTAGGGCTCCGTCCCGTGTAAAAGTTTCCATCCGTCATGCATAGACTGTCTAAATCACGTTAAATTTGTTCAACCGTTGAAAACGTTCTATGTAAATTCTTCACATTTTGCAGGTATATCTGCAATTTCAAAAAAGTATCAAGGTATTCTTTAGGTTTGTTAGCGGTATACAAATTTGAAACCTTTGCAATGAGACGTTTCATGGTTTCTTTTAGGTTTTTTTTTTAGTCATCAAAAGGTTTCGTTCACATTCAATGTATCTTTTAGGTTGCAGATTTGTAATTATGGCGGAAACGTTAATAAGTATCAAAATATTTGAAATAAAATAATAATATACTTTAAAGACATTTTGATCACAAATTTCTGGTTTATGCCAGAAAAATATATCTCATATGGAAAAAATATAGCTGGAAATATTATTTTTTTCAAATATATTAGTTATTTATGAAACACATACAGAAATTGGCCCAATTTAAGTATATGCATAACATATTATATATATATATACAGGGTGGGCCAATAAAAAGTAAGCCAACTTAATAAAGCTTATAAAATGGTTTCATGAGAAATATAATGCCGAATTTTTGACACCACTTATCTACAACAATGGCAAACAATTAGGTATGTATATACTAGTAGAGTAGTCATTCCATATCGTTAATAAAAGTATAATACATTGACTTAATGGTAATTTTGCGCTTAATAATGTTTTGAGAATTAGTAATGTCAATTCTTAAACATGTAAAGTGATTTCTATGTTTATATGCACAATAATGCACGACACTTATTTGTATTTATGATCTGCTGTTGCAGTGTTTTCATTGACACCATTGGGATCAATAAAAAAAATTGTGAATAAGTAACTAGGGCAATTAAACTAGACTTTAGATATTTTGCATATCTTATAAAAAAAAATCACATTTTTCTATGGCTTTTCAATTTACCTGGAAATTCCAGGTTTTCTAGGTTTTGGGGAATCCTTGTATCATGTAAAGATCATGTAAAGTTATACTTGCAATATAATAATTGAATTGAAATTGAACATATAGCATCAAAGTAATAATTAACATCAACATTCAATAATAAAGGTCGACTTTATTGAGAATGACAGGATGCCAATAATGTAAATAAGGAAAACTAATGTTATAATTATTGAATGTCAAAACACAAGATAAGGCGTCTATTTGAAGAGAATTATTTGTTTTTTGGAAAATTAAATACAGAGACCTACATTGTAGTGGAGTTATTTGTCCTATACATACAGTACGTCAAATATTCCAAGACCTATACACAAAAGCCAAAATAAACAACTAAATTGTAAATTTTGAATTATTAATCTCAATCAGTAAGCGAATTCCATAAATAGATGAAATGTATCTGGCAATGGAATTATTTTTAGTCCTGCTATTATTTTGGTTCCTTGATTCCCTTGAATTAAAAGTGGAAATGCAATATTTACTAGGGATGTCATTTTGCATTTCATAAAATGTCTTTAAATGTAAAATAGATGTTATAAAGTGGCGAACATTTTTCTTTCATAACACTGTAATGTGTTATTAGTATGTTACCTACAGTCTCTATTTATAGTAATTGACCACAGAAAAGATCAATGAATAATACTAGTAGGCTATATTCAATTCTCTCATCATAAATAACTTAAATTACCCTCCAAAAGTTAGTTTATACGGATAATTCACAACTTACTTATAAATAACTGATGAGAATATTCAATGGAACAATTCAATAGAACAGAATATAATGAGGAAGATTTAAAATTAATGTTTTGCGAGATGCCTTAATTAATACGTATTGATCGGGTTTCAAAATATGACAATCTAGTTTTAAATATAGTATGTATTGCCAAGAAATATTTCAAAGTGTTGTAAGCTATAATAAAAATGTCAGGAATAAATTATATATTTAGTGCTATACAATACAGGTTTTTCCAGATCGCTTTTTTCCCCGCAGATAAGTTCAAAATTAGTAAAGAACTGGTCATATTCTGTTCATACTTCGTATCTGCTTTTTTCCATTTAAAATTCACACAAATAATAATTCTTTATGATGAGAATTGCATATTTGGATTATTTGTGTGGATGGCATTTTTATCAACAAAACTCAAAAGTAAATTGTCAACATATGGTAAGGAATTATTGTGCCAAACAATTCTTTATTTAATTTAATGATAATGTTGAATTATAATAAAGCTATTCCTGGTAAACAAAATATCACTTTACGATTCTATGTTAACCTATTTTTTCTCGGGATAAATTCAATTAACGCAAATTTTAAAATAAATTTTGACAACGTTTTGATTTTCATTTGTAAACCCTTTCTTTTACATCCTATTTAAAATCAATAATTACGAAAAATTACAAATGATTTTTTGAAAAATAAACACAATTGAATTTAAGACAATACCAATAAACATATCGTGAATAGCATTTATAATGACAAAACTTGTAAGTAATTATTAAAAGATTGATGGAAATAAAAATTTCACCAAATTTAGTTTTAAAATTACTTCTTAACAGTAATTTACTGAACTAGAGCAAAGTTTATATATTTAGGAAAACTCACTCCAACGTCGTAATTCAGTGGTCAAGGGAAAATACATAGGAATTTCCAAACATTCAGTATAGTAAGTATTAAAAGTTCAACCGTGATATCGAAAGCTGTTTATTGAAAATTCTATTCAATCCATATCTATTCGATTTAGATAACCAAGCAAACGGGACTATACTTCCACTATAGGATGCAACGTGAACCCACAATCATTGTACGAGGCCATCATTTAATTTTTATAAGACAAACACAATTTTCAAAAAAATTGTATACAAAAAATATAAAAAACGGTGCAACATTTTTTTGCGAAATAAATGTATATTAAAAGCTATCATTAAGCTGATAAAAAGACGTTACCATTATTAACATATTTGTCTAATGTTTAAAGGGATCAGGTGCCTACTTGATATTCAGCAGGCTGACACCCTGTCCAATCTGCCACTAACTATAGCTTACCAAAAGAGTACAACAATAGCAAGAAACAATTTATGATTATCAGAAAAAAGATAATACTTATTTAAATAAATTTAATTTCAGCTTGCTTGAACTGCAGTCTCTACAGTTTTTTTAAAGATGTCAACTCAAAGTATTGTATTCTTGGAAATGGCGCTATTACCAACTCTGCAATGGACCAAAATCGCAGCACCTGTTTTAGAAAACATTTTGAGTGCCATCGGAAGATGCAAATGACCATATTCCTACTTTAAATAAAACAATTGCTCTTCCTATTAAGATGTGAACTTATTTTGTTAGTGGTAATGTTTTGTCTAAAGGTGTGCTATGATGTTTTGTAAGAATCAACAAATTCCGATATTCAAAATAAAAAACACGAATAATAACGAAACTTCCCATTATTGAAGTTTATTTATAGAATTATAACATAAAGGTATGTTAAAAAAACTTACATGTGGCATCTTCAATATGAAAAATTAGGTTGAGTTCAATTGATATTCAAGGTATATATTATAGGTACTCAAAATAACAGTTGATTAGAAGCACGTTTAATTGGTACGTTGACATGTCAAATGAAAACAAAGCTCACCATACGATATTTTTTTGTATTAATTAACGAATTAATATAAGCATGCCGATTGGGCTAAAATAAGAGCAGTTATTTTCTGTAAATCCAGAGACAGTGCGAAAATTTTATACGAACAAAAATTAATAGAAATAATATAATTCTAATTTTGGTCTTGAAGTCTAAAAGCAGGATGAGAAATTTCTATTTGGTGATAGTAATTGTTTACTTAAACGCACGCGGTTCATTGAACGTTTCTCAGAAACTACAACTTGAAAAAAATGAAAACGGTAAGAAATTACTGTTATTATATGATTTTGACAAAAATAGATTAAAAAAACCATTCATAATCAAATTTTTTAGAAAATTCACCATAAATAATTTTAATTTAACATAATGAAATGCAGTGTCCCACATGGAACGGAAATGACTTTACAATGATTTGCAATGCATTTAAAATACATATAGATTGAGACACCGAAGATGCATTTCTAAAAATGTTTTTAAAATGCGTTTGGAAATACATTTTGAAATGCATTTTTAGATGCATTTTAAATGTATTTCAAAATACATTCAAAATACATTTTGAAATGCATTTCAGTGTCTCAATCTATATACATTTTTTAAATGCATTTCTTTTCCATGTGGGGTAATTGAAATACTATAATTTTTTTTAAATGACGTTATAAATGTAGTTGAAATTCATCTGCATTTCAGTAAGTGGTGGATTGTACGTGGGCTCTAATACATCTATTCTGTGCAATAATTGGAAGAACTTGTTTTCAACTGTGGGCAACATGGAGACCAAAAATCACAGAAAATGCAACAGACTGAGATTTTCCTTATTTCCACTTGTGGAAGGTTCTATTTTTCTGGCAACCTATCACAGCTCAATAGATGCTGTGATTAGACTGATAACTTACTGGAAAATGGAAAACGCAGCATTTATAATTGATTCGGAAACAGGTAAAAACAGATTATTTGTAAGTGTTTTGTTTTGTTAAATTTTAAATTGTACTAAAAACAAATGATTTCTAGGAATCGATTTTCCTGATGTCCAAACATATTTAAAAATGCATTTGAAAAACATTGCATTTGAAACATTCTTTGTGGATTCCAAACTAGAGATATTGGAAAACATGTTGGCAATTTCCGAAAAGTTTGACAATTTCGCGATCATTTGCAATCAACAAAATACCAACGTAATTATTAATGTGGTACGAACATTTTGTAACATGTATTTTCAGAATTAATATATACTGCATATGTATATAGAGGCATGATATCGTATTATACATGCAGACATATGAGTTTCATTTCTGGCATTTTTCTCTACAGATAAACAACAAAAATCTCTTTAACACAAGTCACAGATGGATATTTGTTAGCGAGACATTTCCAAAAAAACTTCATGAAACGGTTATTTCGGTTGATTCTCAAGTTACACTAATTTCCCCGAAAGCATCGTCTGAGGTGTGTTTCATATTTACATATGTTCTTTCTATATAGGTATTTTTGTGTACAAATTGTGCCTTGACTTTTTTAAGGTATCACTTGATCTAAGAAGGTCTCCGGAGCTTTTTATATATGACGTGTTCTACAGTTATCAAAGCAGACAAATAGAAGTTATTAAATTTGCGCAATGGACGATGAAAAATGGATTGTTTATATTGGAGAATCTTGAGTCAAAAGATTGGAGTTTAAAACTTCGAGGACGTCAAATAAAATTAGGCGCATTTATTGTAAAGTTAAACTTGATCAATTTACATTAAAAATTGTTAATTTCTGGTCATTCTTTCATGGAAAGTATTTTATTTTGATACATATTTTTTTTAAATAATTTCAGCACGTGCCTTACATCAGAATTACACCGATGAACGGAAGTGTGAATTTTAGCGGAAGTAAAGTAGAAATCCTGGTCATGTTAATGGAATATTTCAATGCAAAGTAGAGAAATTTGAAATACTTTAAAAATATACATTTTTCGCTAACTGTGTTATCGAAATCTTTGTTCAAACAAAGGGAGTTTTCTCTTTCCCCCCCCCCTTCCTTTCCCATTTCAATGAAATCTGCAGATGGTGGAATTAGATTTGATAAATATAAATGAACAATTGAAATAAATTTTGTACTGTTTTTAGTTATTCAATGAAGGCTTATCCACTAGTTTGGGGAATTTACAAAAACGGAACCTACACTGGATTACTAGGGGTTGTTTACAGAAAGGTAACGTAAGAAATAATTAAGTATTTCAAAGAAATGTATCTTGCTGAGCAATCGATGACTAAATAATTACATGCACATATATTGACAATTCATACTGACATAAACTGATGTTTTTGGTCAAGTTAAATCATGGGATCTTTCTGAATGAAATTTAATTACTTATAGGAAATTGATGTTCCCATCAACGGATTTGCACAAACAGATTTTCGTTTAAAGGCGTCAAGATTTCTTTTTCCATTGACGAAGTTCGATTTGTCAATGAGTTACACGACTCCAGAACCTGTTGTATCTCCAACCACTCACGTGTTTCCGTTCAGTGGAGAAGTTTGGTTATGCATCGCCATTGTGTTTCTTTGTATATTGATGGCACTGGCCACTGCCATGGTTTTCAGTCCTGGATGGAAATCTGCCCATGGAACCTCTTCCCTATCATCACATACCAATATTTTTCGTTTGGTGACAGGATCATTTTTCAAAGAAGGTAAGTCGATTTCACATGCTGAGATAATACAATAGTTAAGCTTTACATGCATCAGTGAATTTTTCATTATATTTGCGAATAATTTGCGTTCAAATGGGTCTAAA
Organism: Julus scandinavius; assembly: GCA_034696685.1. NCBI lineage: Eukaryota > Metazoa > Arthropoda > Diplopoda > Julida > Julidae > Julus > Julus scandinavius. The sequence goes on from JAQGAE010001497.1 coordinate 18,412, forward strand.
CTACTAATCATTTTTGAATTTCAGCACTAACCGATCCACCTGGAATTACAGCCAAAGTGATTTATGCAACACTTCTGATAGCAACCTTATCAGTGTTTATATTTTACACCTCAGTTTTTACATCGTTTCTCGCCTATCGAGAACTAAAAATGCCAATTCGTAATTTGGAAGATTTAGTGAAAAGTAAAGATTACTCGGCAATCATTATTAAACATTCCGTTTACGAAGATATGTTTAGGGTAAGTTGGTCAGAGCATATGATTGGCTACAATTTTTTTCAGTTAAACTAATGTATAGCTAGCAGTTGTGATAATAATTAGAAATCAAAATATTCTTTACAATTGGAATTAAAAATAACATCTATTTTAAGGAGGAAAATACAGTATAAATTCTATATTTATAAATAGTTCGCCAAAGAAGGAATTTTCAAAGATTTATGGAATAAATTGAAAAAAACACTATCGAAAAGCCTACAAACTGCAATAGGAGCCGTTCGAAATATGTACGCAGAAAAAACTGTATTGCTTACTGACAGTGCCAGTACAATTGCAGCGATCAACAACAACTGCAGTATCTCTACGATAAAGACACCATTTCTTCGCAATCATTTTTATATGATCACGAGGAATGACTTTCCTTACAGCAGAATGTTATACATGAGGTAACAAAATAATCACATCATTTTCGACTCAAGAATGCGATTTTGATGGATGTTGTTTTGCTATTCTTTCTCTTGTCAGATTATTGCATATCACTGAAGGAGGTATTTTCGATCGATTGGGCAAGAAATACATGACTAAAAGTCGGCCACCTTGTGACGAGCCAGAACCCAATTTAACTTTAGGATTACTTCAAGTAGCGGGATTATTTTTCCTTCTATCGTGCGGAATGACATTAGCATCTGTTATTTTACTCGTCGAGAGAATATTAAAATTAAGATAGTAATACGAATGCACCTAGACTTAACACAACCAGGGCCGATTGATGCAATTTAGGAATAAAATGTGTTCTGTATGTGTAGATACATGTAATACGTATTACAATCTCTACTACATGTAGCTGATGTGTTATATGTGATATTGATGTAAAATAAAAATTGAAATTACTTGTTAAAAATCGAGAGTATAATATCTGAATCTGGGAAGAATTTCATATGCGAGGTTTCATCATTTGTTTATTTCGGTTTTCCTTTTTTTAAATTTGCCCCAACTCATCAGTGTGATAGATTACCTGGAACCTAATGTATTAGGATTTACTTTCGTGATTTAAGTTTTTAATTAATTACATGACAAAAAACAATTTGTGTAATTTGAACATTGGTGTATTTATAACTAATCTAATGAACTACTTAAAATTGAAGGACGTAGTTTCTATCACTGATTCAAGAGCAGGTAAGGATATTCCTATGTTTATATCCAAATATATTGCAAGACATTTATTTATTTATACTCTATAATAGAGATGGTTTGGCAGTACTATGGCATACGAAAATTTAACAGCTAGTTAAACCATTGAAAATAGCTATAATTCTAATCAAAAATCGTAGTTATGTGTTAATCTGGAATTGGCTGTCTGTTGACAGCCATATAACAACCATGCACACACTTATCCATAACTTTCCAATTTCTTGGTCTTGGGGAATTCTTATACCATGCAACATTTCTATGCTTACAATAAAAATGAACAGAAATAAAATATTTACCCAAAGCTGTTCAGAGTAATAATCAACATCAACATTCAATAATAAAGGTTGTCCCTTATTAATAATAACTCATTGCCAATAATGCAAATAAGGAAAACTATTGGTATACAGAATGTATTTAGAGAATGTCAAAACACAAAATAAGGCGTCTGTTCGTAGTGAATTATTTGTCTTTTAGAAAATTGAATACAGAGATCTATATTTTATTGGAGTTGTTAATTATTTGTCAAATACGTAAAACATACAATTTGATATTCGAGGATCAATGCAGAAATCCATACATAGATCTGTACCTGAATTTTACTTGTATATTGTGTTAACATCTGACAAATTTTCATGACAATGGAAAGACGTTTGGTTTTGTTATCAGTTTAGTTTCTCAATGAATCCCATATAATTACAGTGGAAATACCATATTTACTATGGATGTGGCTTTATAGTTTATAAAATACGTCCAAATATTAAAGCAATTTCATAAAGCGGCGAAAATGTTCGTTTCATGGCACTGTAATGAGGTTTGGTTGTGATATCAGTTTGTTTCTTACAGAATATATTTATAGTAATTTGAAACACAAAAGTTCAGTGAATAATATTAGGCTACCCCATACTCTCATTAAAAATAACTTAAAATGCCCTTCAAAAATTAGTTTGATCCGGTTTACTCACACTTTTCTCATAAATAACTGATGAGGATATCGTCAATAATTGTCTTACAAGTCATAACTTTAAAACGTTTGAAACGCAATTCAACAGAACAGAACATAGTGTGGAATATTTAAAATTAATGTTTTGTGGGATGCCTTAATTAATACGTATTGATTGAGTTTCAAAATATGACAATCGAGTTTTTAAATATCGTAGATATTGCCAAAAATATTTCAAAGTGTTGAAAGCTATAATAAAAACGTCAGGAATAAATTATATATTTAGTGCTATGCTATAAAGGTATATTCAGACAACTTTTCTCAGGCAGATAAGTTCAAATTAAAGCAAATAACTGACTAGACTCATTTAATTTCCATTATCTCTATTTTTCTATTTAAATTTTTTTTTTTAAATAATGCTATATGATGCGAATTGCATATTTGGACTATTTGTGTGGGTGGCATTTCTATCAACAAAACTCAAAAGTAAATTGTTAACATATGGTAAGGAATAAATCTGCCTAACAATCCTATATTTATTTTAACGATAATATTGAATTCTTGTTGGTAAAAATATATTACAACATGATTAGATATTATCAATTAAGTGAATAAGACATTCTCACAATTTCTGAAACATTAAGAAATTATTTTTCCTTAAATAGTTTTGTTTTATTTTGAAGAAATTTAAATTTTAAATGTTCTAGTATATTTAACAAAACAAATTTACCTACTGGAATGACGGATATATATTCAAATCAACGGATATGTGAAAAGTTTGGAAAAATGGAAAAATAAAAACGATTGTTTCAAAAAAAAATACTTCTAAAATATTGTCATTGTCATCGTAATGTCAAAAACTGTAAACAGATTTTAGAATGCAAATGGAAATTCCATCAAATTTCTGCTTTCCAGTGATCTAGCTACTGAACTGAAGCGAAGATTATACTTATACATATTGGAAAACTATTATTCCAAATACGTAATTCAACCATTGAGGTAAAACACATAAGAATCGCCACATACTTGTATTTAGAAACTAAAAGTTGCATCGTGTGTTATAGAAATTTATGTATGTTGCCAGTTGCATTTAAGGTAAGAATAGGATTCACAAAAATTCTCGTTTTTTAATCACATGCAATTCACATTAGACATCCATTCAATCGTAACTATATCCACTTTTGGTTACATATGTAAGTATAATGTGAAAAACGTGGAAATGCTGCCATGCTGAAGTATTTTAACGCCAAGTAAGTTTTACAAGCAATTGTTACATATTTTGAAAGCTTACCAGTAAATTACTACAGGAGCAAACACCAGTTTATAATTTAAATTAAAAAATAATAATATTTAATAAAATCAACAGAACTGGACTATCTGTGGTCTTTTAAAAACGGAAAATCATGACTGTCAAATTAATGAGAATGTATGCTTGGAAAATGTAATGCTCATGCATGGCTTTAATAAAATCACTTCTATGGACTTCTATCACTTCTGCCGCATTATTTATTTTGTTAAAACTGTGTTTAGAAAACATTTCTAATGAGCCGAGAGGATGTATTATAAATGATTTTAAGCCTACTCCACATTTTTTCTATTAAGGTGTGAACTGATTTTGTCATTTACAATGACACGTTTAGAAGATGTTTTCTAGAGATAAACCAATTTCGATATTGAAAATAAAAATACGAATAATACCCCACGAATATTGCCTTTTCGAATTAGACTTTCCGAAACATCCCATTATTGAAGTTTATCATTAATGTTTCATTACAGTATTAAGGTGTGTTAGCATCTTCAATGAAGGTATACATTATACTCAAAGTAACAGTGTTTTTGAATCATGTATATAATTGGTACGTTGACATGTCAGATAAA
>JAQGAE010001498.1:0-22634 GCA_034696685.1 Julus scandinavius
TTTTTATTTAATCTCTTTTTGTTTGGCTGTGATTGTGTTTTAAAATTTCACCCATTGAAAGTGATAGGGTTGTGATCAAGCTTAAATACGACTTATGTCAAAGTAAGGACCATTTTTGTTTTATTTCGTTGCGAAAATGTGAGATGTTCAACTTCCCTGACATTTTCAAAATTAATTTATTAAATCACTATTCCCAGACTATTTCCAATCTGTCAAATATCCCTGAGGATTCCAGGTTTTCCAGATCTGTGGGAACCCGGTAGTAGATGAAAATCCTAACTGAGGGGACCTGGCACCCCTGATTAAAAATGTATCATGGAGAGCCATGCAGATTAATTATGTTTTGGATTACAAACTAGCTTTCCTGTGAGAACCTTTCCTCTACCTTGTCCCAATGGGGAATTGGGACAGTTTTGCCAGCCCCAGATGTCACTAACATTGTGGGTTTCCCTCGTGAGAATGTATCCTCCGTGCCTGGTCCCCAGAGCCGTTGGCCTGACCAAGCTGCCTCCTATTAAAAGGACCCCTCCATGCCTCCCCCTCAGCCCCAAAGGTGTTTGGTGGCACGAAACGGGTTTCAACGAAATTCTCACGCACTCCCAATGATGCTGGAACATTTTGGTAAAGTGCAGCGTTTTGAATAAATTAACAGAGGGGAGAACTCGCGTGGGGAGGGGAGAGGTCAAAGGGCGAGGAGAGAGTGGCGCGTGCTGAGGCCTCGTAATTACTCTCACGCCTAAAAGAGGTTCCTCCTCTCCTATGCTTTTTTTTTTGGGAAGTGGGAATTTAAGGCAGATGGATGGCTGCTTTGGGTTTTATTATTATTTTTTTTTTTGCAATGTGGGTATTTCAGAGAGAGGGATGGAGCGATGCTGTGCATGGGGCATTACTCTTATACCCGCACCGGGTCATGACCCTCGAAGATCTTCCAGCGTTTTCATTTCAAATGAAATGTAAAGGGTGGATTTGAAAACTGGTTTTTTTTTACAGGTTTTGTTTCGAACGTTGGTATTAGAAATCACTAAGTACGATTGCCGCTGGCAGCTAACTCTCAACCAGGGCTCGGTTCCCAAAAACGTTGGGGTTTCCTCGAATTTTTATATAGAAATTTTTGGGCAATTTTATTCATTTTCAGTTCAATTCTATTTTACTATCCTACAGATTATAGTTGGCATAAAATTCCATATGTTAGGGATGGAGGCCAAATGCCCCAATATACACAGTCATGTCAGTCAATGTGCAGGCTTTTGGGTCCTGTTTGAGGCTTGTGTCCCTAATTTGCATAAACAATAACTCCACAGTTGTTTACAGGCAAATTCAGGGACGGTTTCTTTAGGGTCACTCCAGCATTTCTTTCCACTAATTCCAGGTCTTGGGTTTTCAAAGTCAATGTGCAGGTTTTGGGTCCTGTTTGAGCTGTGTCCCTAATTTGCATAAAGAATAAGTCCACAGTTATTTACAGGCAAATTCAGGGACGGTTTCTTTAATAAACCCTCCAGCATGAATATACTTTCCTCGAATTCCAGGTCTTGGGCTTTCAAAGTCTTCAGGATTTTGGGTCCTGTTTGATACTGTGACCCTAATTTGCATAAAGAATAACTCCATAGTTATTCAATTGTAAATTCCAGCATTCCAGCATAAATATCCTTTTCACCAATTTCATGTCTGGGGTTTTTCCAGTCAAAATGTTTAGGCCCCTATATGACCTTAGGCATCCTTGTGTCCCTAAACGGCTAAAAGAACATTGTTAGCATTTCCAGATACTCAATAAGATAGTTGACAGCTTGTTCTGCAATGAAACTGTCAGCTGGCATTGATCAGCTGCTACCTCCATTAATGCCCTTGTTGAATGGCATGTCGTTTTGGCAGATGGTTTAATCACCTTTGAATTTTGTAATTTGACAGTTGGTTCCCCCCTCGAAACTGGTGATGCTGTTCTTGGGGACTTTCATACAATTGCATGGAATACCTAAATAGTCAAGCTTGTCTAATTCACTGCAATGCTTGTACTTATAGCTTCAAGTTTTGATATTGTTATCACGTTTTTAAATATTTGAGTTGGAAACATCAGTAGGAAATGTTTTTATTCCCTGTTGGCATCCTTGACTAGTTAGGAATGCACAATTTAAAATGGAATTGTTGAAAAATCGAAGTCATGTTTGGCAAAACAGGGAAATTTTGCCGGATTTACAATTTCCTACATTAAAAAAGTGTACACGTTTCAATTTAACTCTGTATATGGATTCTCTTGCAGAATGTGAAAAAGGCTCTTGTACTTAAAACGCATTGCCTTATTTTTTTATCGTAGTTTTCCAATTGGCCAGAAGACGTCCAGAAGCGGGTGCGATTCTCCATCCGCTCGTTGAGTTTTCCCCAGGATGGAACAGCCGATGAGTGGAAGAATCTATTCAAATTATGTGCCAGTCAACGCCTGTTCATTCCCGTAAGTCATTTTCATCTCATTTTCAACATTTTTACCATTTTCTCACAAGTTCTGGTCCTTACGTTTCTATTTTCCCTTTTGCACCAGTCTATGCTGCAAGATGTTGATGCCACTCTCTACGTGGACACGGACGTAATCTTCCTCCGGCCACTGGACGACATTTGGCAATTTTTTGGAGAAATGAACTCGTCCCAGTTGGCCGCCATGAGTCCAGAGCAGGAGGACTATGCCACGGGATGGTACAACCGCTTTGCCCAGCATCCTTATTTCAAACCTCTGGGTATGAATACAATCAAAACTCCCCGATGCAATGTCAAATGCACTCGTACCATATTTTTAACAAAATGTTCCTCGGTTTTCTTCTACGGCAGGTGTGAATTCTGGTGTCATGCTCATGAATCTGACCAGAATGCGAGCTTTCAAATGGGAAAGTCATTTGACACCTATTTATCAAAAATACAAGCAGAAGATTACTTGGGGCGACCAAGACATCCTCAACATATTGTTCCACGCCAATCCTGGTAAGTTGCCCTTTGCCAACTTATGAAACTTTTATCTTCCACTACGCATTTGCCGATGCCATAACTGTATTTACTTATGTTCAACAGATAAACTGTTTGTGTATCCGTGCGAGTGGAACTATCGCTCCGACCATTGCATGTACACGAGCATATGCAAGTCGGCGGAGAGGAACGGAGTGGCGACCGTGCACGGCAGCCGATCCGTGTTCCACAGTAACAGGCAGCCGGCGTTCAAAGCCATTTACGACACTTTCGAACAGGTAAGCAAATGCGAAACAGCCGAACAACTTCAAAAACCACGTGTCTAGCCCTCTAACCCGTAATTTTTTTTTCATCTCGTTCAGTATAATCTAGGAGAGAATCTCTACAAACATCTTCTGGAGCCGTTACGAAGAAATCTTCAGCAGACTGCAAACACCAGCTGCGGCAAACTGTACCCGATATTTTTAAAGCATCTGGAAAAGTACGCTCTGGAAGTGAGATAAGTGAACTGCGTGCGCAATTGCAGCTGCCGTGCGCTTCCCTCCCCCCCGTTTTTTAAGCGACAGGAAATGACCTAGCAACATTTAGTCAGCAATCTTAGATAGTGAAAATATCGTTTTTATTTGGACGGTTGCCTCGCTCGCTGGAAATCGAAACGTACAATTTTGCAGCAAAATGTAAGAATTCGTTTTAAGAACTGTTCCTATTCTTTGCGAGTATCGGACTAGTGCACGATGGATGCTACGTTTCAAAAGTAATTCGTCTTAGAGTTATTATCGATCTCAATATGTTTGGAATTAATCTCCACACGAGTGTGCGTGTCATCTGTGCTGTTTGCGGATTTAGTTGGAACTCTTTAAAACTCGACAGCCAAAAGACGAAAGACGAAAATATCTATTGTTTAGTAGATGCAGATGTATTTTATTTTGTAAAGAAGAGTGCCATTTATTACATTGTAAAGTGTAAATATATATAGGATTTTATAGCTCCCCGCCCCCCTCCTCCTAATCTGCAAACTTACTTAATAGTCATTAGACGATGAAATTGTGCTTATTAAGATTAACACGGGGATATGTAGGCAGTTTCTATGATCCAAAGTTGATGTACCTGCACGGGTACTTCTACACAAAACCCGCAGGCAACACATCCTAATTATTTTAACATTACTGTATTTTTTTCTAATTGTTGACATCGGCATTTTTTTCTGCAATTAATCGCGTACAGCCAGCATAACATTTTATGTAAAAAAGTATATTATTGTAGCAATAATCCAACTTAAATTCTAAAGTTTGTAAGATGTTTTTTTTCTTGAATGTTGCCGAGGGCTGCCAAAAAACGCTTCGTGGGCCACGTGTTGGACCACCCTGACCTAGGTGCCAGGGTAGCCGAACACGCGGCCTGCAAAGATTTTCTTTAGCAGCCCTCGGTAATATTAAAGAAAAGTTGTTAACATAATGTCTACATAAAATGTTGCTCTTGACGGACACGTTTGTTTACGGGGAAAAATACCGATGTCGGCAAAGGTCTGTGATGATGAATAACATTAAATAATTAGAATGTGCGGCTCTCGGGTTCTATGTAGAAGTTGGAATGAATAGTTGGACCATCCTGTCCTCTGCCAACAGAATCGTGGGTCCGTGTATATGACCGAACTGTGTAGAAATGTGGCCAATTCGTCCGTATTGAGCCCTAAGTGAGAACGAGATGTTCCATTGAGCAGTACCTGTAAAAATGCCCCATGCCATTTTTTTGAGATTTCAATTTTGCCAAACGATATATAGAATTTTATTATATTTGTAAAAATGGAGAGATATACGTATTTGCATTAAGATAATTTTTGGAAAAGAAAAAGCAGGATTTTAGAATTTTATTAGCAATTTTGCAATTTTTTTCCTGTTTTTTGCCAAAGAAAGCGTGCTGTTTATACATATGTATATTTAAATATAATGACGCCCATCTTTAATCTTTGTGTGCCATGGTGACCTGGTTCAAAAATGTGAATACAGAAAAATCTTTTTATACGCTTAAATATGAAAAAGCCTTTATTTATGCCAATTTGATTCGGTATTTCCCTTTCCATTTTCATGTTGTCTACCAATTCTGAAATTTGAATATGAAGGCAATAAATTGTTGTTCTGCTAAATCCTGATTGTAATTTTTAAGTATTTAATTCATAGAAAATTTGTGGAAAAATAAGTTTTCTTATTTTATTTGTGTGTTTATATATTTGCGAGTATTGCGACAATATACGAGGAACACAAGATTTGTTAGATTTGTTGTCAATGGCTGAAGCCGGCAGATGGTCATTGAAAGGTAACATGACCCAACAACAGCCGATTGAAAATAACACGTGACTATCACTGACCATCATGTCCAGGTGGTTCACACTATTATTTACACTTTGTTGTGTATGCAGATTTTTTTGTAATCTGTGGTGTGAATTGAAAGCAAAAGACCACATCACGCTGTCATTCAAGACTAAAAGCTGAACAAGGTTTATTCAAAGCTTTGTTGTGATAACAACCCCATGACAACTTTTTGTCAGTTGTTGTTCTGATAACAGCGTGTCCATTACAATATTCAAAATGAAAATCCATTAAATATATGAAGGGCGTTTACTGTGGGTCAACCAAGTTGTTTGTACAGTATCACTTGAGATTGATTTCACTTAAATTCGCGATTTGATTTGGGAAATGGCAGATTTATTTTAACCTTAATAATCCGAAGTGAAGTTAACTCTTTAAAAACGAACTTGAACAGCTTATCTACCTGTAGGGTTTTTTCCAATTTTTAGGGAAAATTGGATCATTTGAAATAATTTGAAAAGCACATTCAAACATTCCTGAATTTGGTTTTCCGATTTTTAGAAATTTTTTATAATTCTGAAAAATTAGATGAAGATGTGATCTTTTTCCTGTTGTTGTAGAAATCTGATGATTTTAAAAACGTGTTCAAACATGTTTGAATATGTTTATTGGAGTTTTATGAAAATTGGATGATTTGAAGAAATGTGAAAAACACGTTCAAACATTGTCTGAGTATGTTTTTCAGATTTTTGGAAAAATTGGATGATTTAAAGAAATGTGAAAAACGTGTTAAAACATGTCTGAGCATGTTTTTCAGAGTTTTAAATAAATTAGATGATTGGAAGAAAATTGAAAAACGTGTTTAAACATACGTGAATATATTATTCAGATTAAATTGAAAAATTGGATGATTTGAAATATGTGAAAAACGTGTCCAAACATGTCTGAGCATGTTTTTCAGAGTTTTAAATAAATTAGATGATTGGAAGAAATTAAAAAAAAAACATGTTAAAACATCTGTAAATAGGTTTTTTCATATTTTTAGAAAAGTTGGATAATTGGAAGAAATGTGAAAAACACATTCAAACATGTCCGAATATGTTATTAATTGTAGTAATATGTAGAATTGATGGATAGCAGATGTTAACGGAGACCTCAACAGGTTTCCGTTTAAATTAAAGAGAATTCGTCTGCTCTATTGGCGCGTGAATGTATGAGAACCTGCGGGAGGAATTGGGAAGTGTGGAGCCATCGCCTAATGACATGTATCAGATCATGTGTAATTAAGACTGCCCCTGAGGGTTCTCTCGATTTCAAAATGGCGAAGGAAAGTTGTGCGGTGTTCAAAGTAAATTTCTTTACCATTATCTAGGAGTTTTACAACCGACATAATCATGAAGATTTCAGGAAGCATGCTATTATTGATCACATGTAGTTCGCACATTGCAAGTATTTTGCTATTTATGCGTGGATTCTTTCCTATCACGTCATTTTTGCCCGGGTATTCATCGCACGATGATATGGCCCTTGAACCTGGAACTTTACATTCAAGTTGGCCTAACAAAAATCAAGCCAGAAGTCAAAATCATTCGAAAATTCCAGTATTATCGCCGTTAGTTGGAAGAACAGTAATCATAGTGATTGATGCCCTTAGAGCGGATTTCGTATTTGATGAAAAACATAGCGACAACATGCCGTTTTTGCGACAGGCTTTGGACAAGGGAGAAGGTTTGGGTTTTGTGGCTAAGGCACACCCACCCACAGTAACTCTGCCAAGAATCAAGGTAATAAGAAAATTTAATATAAGGCCTAATTGATCCAATGTTTGTTACTGCCCGTTAGGGCACACATGCTTTAAATGAGTTGTCAACTGTCTTCTGTAAGACAAATGAGGTGCACTATCAATCCATATGGGATTCATTGAGAAGTCATTCGATATAGGCGACTTAACAACTTAATGACAGAGGCCCTAATAGGGACAGGTCCTGAAATCCTCTCTCAGCGCTAATATACATAAGCAACAATGGTAGGAAGATTATTTTATTGCATGTAATTAGAACGGTCGAACAGATCAACACATGATGACCTTAATTGTTCTTAATTAATTGTCCTACATATATAGAGGGTCCTTTCCTAGGGTCGAAAATAGTACAGCTAATTGATAATATATGTCATGTTGTTTTAATTAGCTTAATAAACTTGGCCTAGTGATGGTCATTCCGAGATTAAATTGGTGATCCAGATCCATGAGATTAGTGTCAAAGGACGTTGGGGGCCTCAATCGTTGATTATCAGAATAGAATAACCATGATATTGGTGTCACAAGACGTTGGGGCCTTTCTGGGGTTAATGCCATTGTGAGCTGCTATAATAGTTGAATATCAGAATAGAATCACATCCTCAATACATAATCCAACTGGGCTGTTCTACTGTCATACTTAGGACAGTACTGGTATGAATTGTTAAGTTATCCTCATTTTTGTGGAAAATGTTGGATTGTGAATATGAAAGGAAATGACGAAATAAAAGCAACTGTATTTTGGTTTATCAAATGTTAATTTGATAAAATAAAAATTTTACTCAAAATGTAAGTCCATTTCAGTACTTGATTTGTTGATAAATAAAATACTTAGTATATAAGCTAGCTATTAACCAATAATAACGCATGAAATGCCCATATCTTGGGGATTTATTTAGGCTCTAACAACAGGAACAATCCCTGGTTACATTGATGTCCTTTTAAATTTTGATTCACCGCAATTAGTCGAAGATAACTTGATAGAGCAATCTATTCGCTCTTCGTCGGTCGTTGTGTTTTACGGAGATGAAACTTGGATGAAGCTTTTTCCAAAACAGTTTTCACGCAGTGAAGGAACCACATCATTTTTTGTAACAGATTTCACAGAGGTAAGACAAGATGCATGTTGGATCTACATTCTAAGGTCTAAAATATATTCGACTCATGGATCTCATTTAAAAACTTTGCTTTAGGTTGATAATAATGTGACGCAGCATTTAGATGTTGAATTACAGAAGTCAGACTGGAATCTTCTGATACTTCATTATTTAGGATTGGATCACATTGGGCATGTGGCTGGACCACAGAGCCCTTTAATCGGTCCCAAACTCCGTGAGATGGACGATGTTATCAGACGTATTTATACAGCACTGCTACAGGAGGCACGTTTGTGATAAACTTATTTAAGCAAACCAGATGAAAAAATTTTTGCAGCAATTTTTTCAATTTTTCAAAAAACAAGCTGTTTGGGATTTTAATTGTTATTTATCGATTATTAAACACCTTGACTTGCTTTGAAAGTCTGAAATTTTGGTGTCCGAACTATATTTAAAATGTATTTTTAATGAAAAAATTAAATTTAGGTATCTGCCAAAACCGATGCCGAGCCACCATTGATCGTAATTTGTGGGGACCATGGCATGAGCGATGCGGGAAGTCACGGTGGGGCATCTGCAGCCGAAACTCACGTCCCAGTCGTGTTTTTAAGTCCTGCTATGTCACTGAATGCTAAAGGTGTGTTATGACGCATGGATTTTACGGATTTGTTACCCAATGTTTGCTTAACTTTGTTCTTAAATTTTTAGTGACGAATACGGAAATACTGCAAATCGACGTAGTCCCAACCATGGCTGCTCTTTTGGGTATCCCAATACCTAAAAACAGTATTGGCAAACTCGTGGCACCTATATTTGAGTTTTTGGAATGGAGACAGAAACTCTATTTGGCACTGGCCAATACTCATCAAGTAATGCAAGTGGCTCAACAATACTTAACTCCTGGATTAGGTTAGTGTTTCATCATCCAAATCACTTTAGCATGATTAATAAATACGCTTTTTGAGCAAGTTTGATAAAAATTATCCAAAACGTAAAATGGAAGAGTAAAATTCCGTAACTAGAATATGCCAACATGATGCCGTATTATTTTTTTGTAAATTGCTAGTAAAATTTTATGTTAAATTTCATTTCTAGATGCAAATGTAGGACATTTTTACATCACAAGGAAACGCCACGAGGACTGGATTTCGAATAACTGTTCCGATCGAGTTCACACGCAACAGTGCGAAAATGCATACGACATTCTAACCAATTATTCTCGTCTAACATCGACATTTAGTGAAATCGTGGCTTCCAAGTCAACCAAATACGACATGCCAAAAATGATTCTGGCAATACTCATTCATTGGCTGAACTTAATCTTCATTGTGTTTTCGATTATGAGGCATCCGGCTTTCCATTCCTTTTCACGTCTTTCGGTTTTTTTCTGGTGCGCTTTAATCGGCCATGCAGCCAGCCTAGCTTCGAGCAGCTTCGTAGAAGAAGAACACCAGACTTGGAATTATCTAGCAACGACGGCTTTCTGTTTCATCTTTTTAAACATGAAGACAAAACATACTAACTTTATACCAATGACCACTGGGTCAGAATTACGAATATTCGGTATCATCATCTTGCTCCGAATATGCCGTAGCTGGAATTCGACCGGTGACAAATGGGCGCATTTACCCGATCTGGGAGACTGGCTGAACAAGTAAGAGGCACGGGGGTGATTTTTTGCAAACAGGAGATTTTGGGCTTTTACGATTTATGTAGTTTACTTGCCAAACAGTTCCGAACATCGAATATGGCTGTCCCTAAGCTGCATTTGCGGTCTAGCATCTCTCGTCATCCTCAGAGGCAGGCATCACGAGTGGCCCAAAAGAATATTTCTCGCAGTCATCGCAACCTTAATTTACGTCTACAGAGTCACCGCAGGGTTCCTCGAATTCCCCGAAACATATATTTTAACGTTGTTGTCGTAAGTTTTGACGCATTTCAGACAGCTTTAAAAAATGTTCATTTTTGTGCTTAAAAAGGTGCTTATCACTAATTTTTTGAATTAATTACCATAATTGTCATTTTTTTTTGACAGGCCTGTTGTGGTTTCAAAACTTATCTACAGCCTCATCGGCATCTTTCTGATTTCCAATTGTTTTAAGCGTGGCAGTTCCACCCCTATCATATTTTTAAACGGATTCTTAACGAGCTGGATCATTTTGGCGGCATTAGTTTTAAGGCCCCATAATATTCTTCTGATCGCATTAGTTGTACTTCAACAAGAAATTTTAACAAAAATGGTGATGGAAGATGAGAATGTCTCAGTTGTTGATTGCACGCTGCTCACTCTTTGTTTAGCCCAATGCTCGTTCTTTCATCAGGTAAGCGTTATTCTGTCGGCAAACGTATTTAAGTGCCCTAAACTTTACTAAATATTTTCTTCTTTCTTAGGGCAATTCAAACAGTTTGGCACGGATCGACTTGGCCGGCGGGTATGTTGGACTAAGCACGTACAATCCAGCACTCGTCGGAGTGCTACTTACGTGTTCCACGTATGCAGGACCAATTTCTTGGTTGCTCAACTTAAGCGTAGTTCTTAACAGTCGAAATCCACATTTGTAAGTACAAATAGCATAAAATATGGTACAGTTAAATACCGTAACTTATTTAAAGACAGACATTGAATCAAGTTTTCTATTTTGATTTTTAGATTAAAAGAAAACCTGATGCTGGCCAGTTTCGTTTTACTGCTCAGCCGCACACTGCCGTGGGCTTTTTATTCCGCGGTGGCATTTCTACAACGCTATCATCTTTTCGTATGGACGGTTTTCTCGCCCAAATTGCTGTTCGAAGCAGCGTTGTCTGGAATGGTTCTGCTCGTGGTTTTATATTTTGAGATGGTGGCAATTTTTGCTACGAGTCCGGTTCGCTCGCTTCAGAAATACTGAACAACGGTAACGTATTTTCCTTTTAAAAAAATATAATGACCATTTGTGAATATATGCAAACTTTAATCCCAAATTAAATTATATAAAATGGAAGTTGAAAGACTTGAATGCCCGCATTAGATATTTTGCAAACTTTGAACTCGACACGACATTAATAATTTTACAGAAAAGCAGTCGATTGGGAAATCAGGGAACATGTGGCGTCAAAAGCTTCTCCGAGAATTCTACAATTTGCTCAACCCCACGCACTTCGTGGTCCAGCAACGGTAATTTTACAATGTGGAAATCTTCGTATAAATCGCAAATCTGAAAAGGACAAGGAACAATTTTAGATTCGAAAACGTATCCTGGCTGATTTCCAAAAACGGCACTAACCTGATCGAGATACTTTCCCTGAATGCGACATCGTGCGGCACACATGCTGCACGGCTTTTCGGTGGCAGACGGGAACAGCAATTGGTTGGCAATGATGTTGTGAGTGTCGATTTGCGATTTTGTCAATTCTTGGACCAGCCTTTCGGTTTCGTATAACGACAAGAACTCGGCAATGCACACGCAAATAAAGGTCGTTTGGTCCTGAAAGAACGCATTTTGAGTGTTAATGGAATTTTGTTATTTCCAGATGATTTTATTTTCAAATTTGCAGTCTTACTGGGTCCCTGAATTGCTGATTCACTTGTTGGATGATTGGCAGCATTTCCTCTAGACGTGACGAAATCTGGTCTGGATCGAAATCGTTCAATCCAATCATTGCGCCGATGTTCTTCATGAACGGAGTGATTTGGTTTTTTAGTTTTAATAGTTTTCCGAGTCCCTTTTCGACGACGGTCGGAAATGACAGCAAGCGAAGGGTGTGTCCTGTCGGTGCAGTGTCAAAAACTACTACGGAAAAATTCATTCCACGTACTAATCTAGAAGAGATAATGACAATGCGACGGTTACTGTCAAGACAACCTTTTTAACGGTAAATATGGCCTGCGCTAATTCAACATGCTAAATGGCAACCTACTTCATTACTTCTGCGTAACTCATGGCTTCATCTATTCCAGGAAAGGCTCCCAAAACATCGTGCATTACAGATTTGCCAACTTTCATGTAATCTGTAAGTGCAGATACGGAACATGACGGCCACTTATTAATCGAATTTATGGTAAGCGAGAAAATATGTTTTTGTGTTTCGCCAGCTTACCATCGTCATCAAAATATTCATCCGGGAGTTCTGAATACCCCAAATTCGGATCAATTTCCTATAAAAATACGAAATTCAACCTTGTTATACGATTCTGATCAGTTTAATTTGAGAAAATTCAAGTCTTAACACCCTTTCGGTTTTCAACCTTTTGCAAAATATTAAAACAAAATTGTTACCATGGCATAAAGATTGTTGAAACCTTTCACGATCGTGGGCACTTTTGAGAATTTCTGGTCAAATGCATCGGATATGTTGTGTGCCGGATCTGTTGAGATGATCAGGACACTTTCTCTTTTTTTGGCCAATTGCACAGCCAGACTGCAACTAGATGAAATGAGAAAAAAAACTTGATTTTCAGAGCCTCTCTTTGGAAAAATAACGCAATTATTATTCGTAAAATGTGGTCCTTGAAATTTAAGAGATGAGCCTTGAAATGCTTGAATTCTTGCCAGGAAATTTGCTGATCGAACACCCTGTTATATGAATTATTTAGGCACAACCTAAAACTGCCGGCGGTCGAGTAGGTTACGTGCTTGCCTCTCGATCTTAAGGTGCGGGGTTCGCTCCTCTGTCTAGGTTGGTGGACATTTTTAAGGATGGGAGAAATTCCCTAAGTGGCTGCTCTTTCGAATGATAGTTTAAACCGAGGTCCGGTGTAGGTTGTCACACGTTAAAAAACCCTCGAGAGGGGGTGGAAATTCCCCCTCGTAGGCAAAATTTCCAGGTAGGTGATGAAGGCTCATCTCATGGCGTTAGTGTTTATTGCTCGTGTTGCAGAAATAGGCAAACGTTAAAAATCAACAAACAACCTAAAATTAGAGGGTTGATTCAATCGTGATGGATTAAAGAATTATAAGGGGGATTGAAAAATCATGACCCACATACAAATTACAAATTTGTGATCAAATTTTATTACCTGCAGGTTGTTTTTCCTACACCTCCTTTTCCTCCTACAAATATCCATCTCAGAGATTGTTGATCAATAACATTTCTCAAGGAAGGTTCCAAAGGCATAAACTCATCGTCATCATTAGCAGATTCGGTGTTTGATGCCATATTGTCCTATAATCCTCTTCGCTCTGGATATTTTGCAACAACTACCAAGTAAGGTTGTCAATTTATTACAATTGTCCAGACTAGTCACATACGGTATAAATCTAAAACATACCTTTTAAATTTCTAGAATTCTTTTTTCTCATTAGTTGGCACTTTTAACTTGACAGGCTGTTGGTTGGAGCGCCGTTAGTTTTATAATATTATGAACATCTGTGTGTCGTCTGCTAATCACTCGTCTGTCTTCGTTGGACGTGTTTTGGTGGTTTTTTCACGGTGTGATAAACATCGAGGAGTTGTTGAAATGTTTTGGATATTTATGAGTGGAAGCGAAGGGTAAGATGATATTAAAACTCATTGTTTGACTACTGGATTACGAAATCCGTGGTAAAATGACGCCTTTGGTATAGATAATAGAATCATTGTCATGGTGCTAGATAATTCCAAGTGTGTATCATGGGGTACTCAAACAGACCCCAAAATTTCGCACATGTGAGCAGTCTAATCTGTTAATTGGGGTCATTCAACATGTGCTGACCCAGTTCTTAAAATGACCCTTCTAATTCGCTTGACCTACTGCAATGGAGCTTTTAGAAGTGCTGGAAGGAGGTTGTTAATGCAAGTTGATCTTGTAGTCTATCTTGGCAGGCCTGTGCAAGCTGCATTTGTGCCCATTTCACAAAAGACACTCAACTTGTGGAGTTTTTCAGAGCAAGATGCAGATAGTCCAACTGCCAAGTGAAAAGTTCGTTTGAGTACCCCTATACATTTATTTTGGGAAAAATGTAATTCTAGTTTTCTCCACTTATGCATTTTTTGAAAATGTTATTTATTATAAAAATGAAATGATAGCCTGAGGTGTGGGGTGAGCCCCCTTTGTATCCAGGCGACTAATAATTTTAGGCCCAATTCGCCACCATGCTAAACTGTGAACTGACACAACTCCAGAATATGACTGAACTTTCCTGTCGTACATTCCAGAATATGGCAGTGAACTTTCCTGCCATACATTCCAGAAATTAAAATGTAACTTTCACATGTAGAGATCGATAATAAAATGTCTTGTTTATCACATGTTCAGACATTGACAGTATTTTGCAATTTATACATGGCATCTTTTCTATTGATGCTATCACCTTTGGTATAATAACAACGGATATCGTATTTGATGATAATCATATTTAGGACAGTACAAGTATGAAGTATTAAAATGATCCCCATTTTATGGCAAATATTGAAAGGTGAATTTTTATTTTATCAAATGATAATGTTGCTAAATTTGATTCCCAAACTGAGTTTTTGAAAATAGAATTTTACAGAAAAGCAATAAAAAAAAGTCAGAAAGGCGTCAGGAGCTTTTCTGAGAATTCTATAATTTTTTCAACTCCACGCACTTCGTGGTCCAACAACGGCAATTTTACGATATGGAAATCTTCATATAAATCACAAATCTGTAAAGGACGAGGAAAAATGTTAAATTTGAATACCAACACCCTGTATGATTTCCAAAGCCAGCACTAACCTGAACGAGATACTTCTCTTGAATGCGGCATCGTTCGGTACACGTGTAGCACGGCTTTTCGTTGTCCTTTGGGATCAGCAATTGGTTGACAATGATGTTGTGCGTGTCGATTTTCGATTTTGTCAATTCTTGGACCAGCCTTTCGGTTTCATATAACGACAAGAAATCGGCAATGCACACGCAAATAAAGGTAGTTTGGTCCTGAAATAACACATTTTGAGTTTTCAGTGAATTTTTGTATTATTTTTAAATCTTGTTGACTTACCGGGTCCCTAAATTGCTGATTTACTTGTTGAATGATTGCTAGCATTTCCTCTAGACGCACCGATATCTCTTCTGGGTCGCAATCATTCAATCCAACCATTGAGCCGATGATCTTTACGAACGGAGCCACTTGGTTCTTTAATTTTAATAGTTTTCCTAGTCCCTTTTCGACAACGGTTGGAAATGACAACAAGCGAAGGGTGTGCCCTGTCGGTGCAGTATCAAAAACTACTACAGAATAATCCAATCCACGTACTAATCTAGTCGAATAATGACAATACAACTGTTACGGTCAAGACAACCTTTAAAAGGTGAATATGACCTGTGTTAATTCAGCATCTTAAATGGTGACCTACTTCATTACTTCTGCATAACTCATGGCTTCGTCTATTCCAGGAAAGGATCCCACAACATCTTGCATTACAGATTTGAAAATGTTCATGTTATCTGAAAGTGCAGCTGCAGAATGAAATGGCCACTCTTTAATCGAGTTTATGGTAAGTGAGAAAAGATGCCTTTTATGAGTTTCACTAGCTTACCATTTTCATCAAAATGATCATCCGGGATTTCCGGAAATCCTGAATTTGGATCAATTTCCTATAAAAATAAGTGTTTTGATAAGCGATTTGAATCTTTAAGCCCATTTCCATCTAATTTAATTCAAACTTGTTTTACGGCCGTGGAAAGTTTGATTTGAGAAAATTACAAGTCTCCAGTTAGCAAGCTTTTCTAAAATTTTAAAGAAAAATTGTTACCATGGCATAAAGATTGCTGAAACCATTCACGATCGTGGGTACTGTAGAAAATTTCTGGTCAAACGCATCTGAAATGTTGTGTGCAGGATCTGTCGAGATGATCAGCACACTTTCCCTGACTTTGGAAAGTTGCACAGCCAGACTGCAACTGGATGAAATGAAAAATAATTTGGTTTTCAGGGTTAGTTGATAATGTTATGTCAAATGCACAACTTAAAACATCATGTGGGTTGATTAAATGAATTGAAAAATCTAGTAATGCTTTCAGCATGGGTACAGATTACAGAATTAGTTGATTGAAAACATGGTTTTGAGCCACACAATTTAATTACCTGCAGGTTGTTTTCCCAACACCTCCTTTTCCTCCTAGAAATATCCATTTTAGAGATTCTTGATCAACAACATTCCTCAAGGAAGGTTCCAAAGAGCTCCATGCCATGTTGTCAACAACTACCAATTTAATTATTAATTACTGATAATTTAACAACTGTTAATTTATTAGAATTTCAATTCCAAACTACTATGTGGTATAAATCGAACGCATGCCTTTTAAACTTCTAGAATTTGTTATAGTCGCGTGTGAAAATACACTTTAAACCTCCCGCGTAAAAGGCTGCAGACACTTGCGCAGGCGGACAATTGCTCACGGGATTTTTGGCCAAGAGCCGCATATGTAAGCCAACGTTTATGCAAAGTAGATTACACGAGCAGTTGGATATTTGGGGAAATGGTCATTAGGGCAAACGATTATCACTAGACAAAAGCACGTAAGCCCTCAAGTTACTGCGCTTCATTAAATATCCCATGAGCAATTGTCCATGTGCGCATATGTCCGTATTCGAATTTTGAAAGGCTGCAGGCTAGAGCGCCGTCAGCTGTATTTAATACCGTGAACACCTGGTCATCGTCTGCCATTCAGTCTTCGGTCTTCCTTGTGCACGTTTCGGTCAAAATAGTGGTGAATTCGCGTGGTGATGGACGTCGAGGAGTTGTTGAAGTGTTTTGAATATTTATCTGTGGAGGCGAAAGGTAAGCTGATATTAAGACGTTGTTTGCCTGCTTAATTTCGCCATCCATAAACATTTGTAATGGATTTCAAATAGGACATTTTAAAATGGCGCCTTTGATATAGGGTCAATGTCAAGGCCGTAACTCCTTGGAAACGTAAACCAGTAGCGGAAAAAACAAAATATGTTATCGTGTGCTCGATAATGGCGAATGTGTATCTTTAGTTGTCTTATTTTCGGTGGCATTCCTCTATCATAATTGTCAGGGGTGTGGGTTTGAGCTATTTTTAAATACCTTCTCAACCCTTCGAGCATCGTATTTCTAATGCGCCAAAAGCATGGAATTTCACTTTGAAATGTTGCGGAATGTATTGGAATTTCTCGTATGGAATTTAGAATTATCGGTTATTTTGCATATGATCGGGTTTTGTAAGGTGTACCATATTGCACGTGTCGTCTCATAAATACACTTAAGTTTACAGCTGTTCGCGTAATATGACACAGATTTGGACTAGAATAGGATGAGATGTTTATATAACTGCATTTTAGAATGCTAAACGGATATTTCTATTTGATTGGGAGTCCCTCATATCCTTGTTTTTCATTACAATCTTTCAAATCTTGGTTAATCTGGTTCAGATTTAGCAAAATCCAAAGTCCATCCACATGGACTGGCATTGCAGCATTTTAAATGTACGTTGCTTCAGTGCACATGTACAGAATTCCGTCCCAGATCTAGAATAATTATTTTTAAAACATTCTCGAGGTAGTCCATGCAAATTAAGTCATGGTTGTAATCTTCAATCCAGTCAAAAGTTCATACCAAGAGGAAGGGCCCTCCCCTCTGTTCAGTGATGGGTCATCACATGCAACAAACTAGAAAACATAATCCCAGATATGTGGACAAGTGATTAAATTCCTGTGAAAAGATATTGTGGAGTGCCATCCAGACGTGTGGACACTTCAATAATCCCCACTATTGTTTAAATTAAAATTAATTAGCAACGCTCAAGTTGTAATGTCATGGAGTGCTGGGGCAAAGATGTGAGGCTATGGAGCTAGTCAAGATGAAAAGCATGAGGGTAATTGGTGATTTTTAGCTAAAGGTCTCGCCATGCATGAGGTGTTCGGCGAGTGCCGAGTGGCTACTCGCAGATTTCCTACTAGTGTGTATCGGGTACTCTCCTTTTCCCCGCCAGGGGTCTGTATTTTGTCCCGGGTCAAAGCGAACGAATATTTACATACGAATGAAACGATATCTTAATTAGTTCATCGATCAGTTTTCTACATGGAATTTGTGTGCCGAGTACAATTTTAATAATGTTCCTGTAAAAACTCTGCAACAACAAGCATATGTGTATCAGAGTACTCTACACTTGATAGTCTTCGGGGAAAAGAGTAACATTCTGCACTCGCCGAATACCGCATAGAGTATCACTTTTCCGCTAATCCCCCATTATCGATTAAATTAAAATTAACTGACAACTCTGACGTTGTAATGTTACGAAGTGTCGGGCACAGATGTGAGGCCATGGAACTAGAACAGTTTAGGCGAATTGTGGGATATTTAGGTAACAGTCGGAGATATCATCCTGATAATAAAGTACAAAATAAAGTGGAATAATATCGTTATCACCTTCCAAACGCATTGCGATATGACAAAATTCTGGTATAGGAATATATTTTTATCACAAAGTAACTTTAAATTGTATTTGCACACAAGTGAAAAGTAGGATGTTAGTCGATGATGATGGCACTTTCAATTGTATTTCCGTCTCGTTTCATAGTTAAGATGCTGCCAGTGTTCACTTTCTTTTCCTTATGCTTAAACCCAAACAATCTGTCTAATTCTTGATCAGCAGCAGCCAGCAGTGGGAAATTTTCCGCCATCGAAGACAGTTGATAAGCAGTGTAAATGTCGCAGGCTTCTTTATCTGCTAGTTGCGGATTTGGGTCCTTCTCGGCAATGTTTATAGTTGGCATCTGAAATGTATAATTCGGGCCTTGTTGGTTTCTGACATTTCGAATTCCGGCTGGATTTCCCCGTACTCAAACAAGTGGTTTCTCACCTTGAGTTCATCCAATTGACGGTCGTTCAAAATTTGTATGGAATCGTTGGAGTTAGTGTCCCTGAAATGTATACCAAAAATTGTTATGAAATTGTTTCTTAAATGAGCTGTACCGGTTAGTTTATACACGAACAACTTACAAATTGTAACAATGTTGTAACAGGTCTATCGAGGTATCAATACAGCTGTCGGTGCACGTTTTTTCAACATCGGGGTTGCCATATAAAACGTCTTCGAAACTAGGGAAAAATCGAATTTTGGAATAATAAGAATGTGTATTGTTATTTGAAGAAACATGACCACTCGTGATAAATCTTCGCGTTTAACCTTGCTGATTAAAAAAAGGGTAGTTTTGAAATTTTGACCCATGATGGGACTGACCTTCACCACACTTTTTAGGCTTATTGAAACTTCCTCCTGTCCTTACTAAATAAATATAAGCGGCGACACATTGCAAAGTCCAATTGTTAGCTCGATCGGTGATAGTGGCTAGAGTTCCATATTTGATAAACACGATATTTTGGGTGTGGCATTCAGCAAAATGTTTCCAAATGTGCCCCTGTCCAAATTCAATATGTCAACTTGTATGGGCGATTTTATTGGGAGGGAGGCTGAATAATCTCTAATGGGCAGTTTGGTGTGTAGCTTGTGCATTCCATAGGACCTACAAGTTTGATTTAAGGTCAACACTACCTTTGTGCCTTGTGCCACAATTGTGGCTTAGTAATGGTTCTATTTTTGGCATGTTGAGCCACGTTTATAGGCTTAAGGGCATAGGGGCTTGGGTATTAGGGGACTCTGATGATTTCCATCTGGAAGTAACGTTGAGCTAAGATTTCCTGGTCGAGGTTAAGCTAGGAAAGCCTAGGTTAGTTCATGCTAAGCTAACTTAGGGCTCTGTCACTTTGGTGTGGACTTTTGCATGGGTGATGGGTTGGGTCTTGGCCAGGGTTTCTGTAAAAAAAAAATACTAGAACTATAGCCTAACCCTGGCCATCATCTAGATTAATGATTTCTAAATAAAACAAGATTACGTGCAGTCGTCCTCATGCAGTACCTATAATACGCAGTTTACTTTCGAATGCTGGGACCAGGGTCGCAAAGTTATATATAGTTACCATTTCTGCCGTTCTTCAGCCTGGACGAGAGATTTCTTGGTCTCCTTTAATTGGGCTTTGAGATTGTCGATGGTGTGGTGGTTGACGCGGTAAAGGTTGGCCAACTGGAGTTTTAGGCTCTCCACAAGTTCTCTCTCAGCACGCAAGCTCGCATCACGGGCTCTAATGTCGGTTTGCAAGTTGATAGCTATGGCCTGTTGAATTTCGTTAGTTCTTTGAAGGGTGGAGATAAAATCGCCCCGTTGTTGAAGTTGGACGACCAACTCTGCATTGCGGAGCTTCAGCAACTCTGGATCATCTTGAGGGTCAGGGTTTGCGGTGAGAAAGAGTTTTGGGATGACGTTCTTGGCTGTGATCACCAACCTACACTGAGGACAAGTCTTGCTTTTGGCTGTCCAGTTGGTCAGGCAACCGTGGTGGAACGTGTGACCACACAACACCGCAGAAATGTCCTGTGCTTTGGCCGATAGACTCTCGTGGCATATAACGCAGTAGCCACTCATTGTTGAGACACTGTCGTCGGAAACTTTGAATTTTTTGAAGTTGTAGAACACGGAGACTTTAGCTAGGCAGGTAGCTCGGTTTACTGGATATCACCCCCTAGTTTCTAAAAATCGAACCTTCGAGGGGACTTTTGCAACTGTCAGCTGTTGACCAATTTCTCATGGAGATTGTTCTTGGAAAATCACTGTCACGTGTTGGTTTCTATTCGCCAGTTAGCGAATAGTTGGGTGTCGATTGGATGTTATCTATGTTTGGTTCCGATTTTGAGGCACGCCTACTCGGGTTTTGGGATCTAATTGTGCCCAATGACAAGGATGTGCATCCATTCGAGGTTCTTGGCGGGGTACCGTTCGGGAATTCATATCTTATCTTGTTTCTCGCCGTTTGCGATGGTTTGGTATATGGCAGAATATGCTAGAATCAGACGATGCGTTCGGATTTGTAAGAATCTGCGAGAATCTTGACTTTGGAGGGTAATTTCTGCAATTCATCTGCATTGCGAAATTTGATACGTTTATGGTGTTTAATAACGAATTTTTTGTACACTACGATTAAAATAATGTAAAAATCTTTTTGTACACTTCACGCTTTGTAAACCCTGTTTAAATTACTTTTAACCCTTTTTGTACGTTTAGGATTTTTATTATTGGGGTGGATTGGTGCCCTTGTAAGGACCGGTTCAAACGTCCGATTTTTCTCCGTCCGACGACTTAGTACTGGAGGAATAATGTTATACGATGGACCTCCGGTGGTGATTAAGTTTACCCGATTAATAAACGAATTTGCGCATCAGTTGAAATGGGTGATGCCATGAAGAGTGCGCATGCGCACATGCATATTTTTATTTTATTCTGCTAGAATTTATAGTGTGACCACCACTATTATTTTTTTTCGAAAACTCAAAAGCCTATTATGAATGGTAAACTAATTTACAGTACTAATGTAACACCGGTCCTACATGGGCACCAATCCACCCTGGCTACATAGCAGCAGTTTTGATTAAATGCAGAATTGGTTAAAAACCAAGAAACTGAAAATTAAAATCCTCACCAGCTTTCTGCATTTGTATTGCTCTCAGGGGACCTAGGCAAATTAAATTCCGGTTTATTGTGGTATGAACGGTTAATGGGCCTTCCTGAAATAGACCAATATAATACGAGACAGGCGGATCAAGTATAGTAGAAGGTAGCCTGAGAATCCTTTGTACTTGATCTTTTGGCTCATGCAAAGGGCTCTTTGTATTATAATATGCAGGTCACCTATGCATTTTCCAGAAACAGTCATGGACCTCTTTTTTCCCTTTGCTTTTGAATGGAATGGACTTTGATTCATGAATCATGTATACAATTTTTTATCGCTTTGTCTTCCGTGCCCTTTAAATTGATGCATTAAATTCGTAACCTTTAGCAAATTTCATTTCCAGTTTTACCGGAAGTGGTCAAACCAAAGGGCCAAACTCCCTTTATAACAATGTTCGTTTAGTTGATATATGCCATGATCTCTAAACTGATGGAATTTTAACGACTGATGAAATAAATACATGTTGACAGATAAATGATGACATAATTTTTTGCAAAAATGTGTTTTACAATTTGTCCAGAAGAGGCCGATCGAAACCGGTTTTGCACCAAACATTTGGGGAAAAGCAAACTACTCCTTTTGTCAAGCAAAGGATTTGAATGTTGTTTTAAAACTTGTTTTCTTATTTACCCCAATATTACCATAATTAATTTTTGTACCCATTTTGAAGATACTTTTAAAAAATCGTATGCAGTCTTCAGTTGACTAGGAAGCTAACAATATGGATAACAAGAATTAACATTTTTGATGGCATTTATTACTTTTATTTTAAAATAACCAATGTCAGTTTAATATGATTTTTGGGCAGCGAGTAATGGCGTATTTTCCATCTCATTATGGCCTGGACCGTCGCTGAAGAACAACTGCAAGATGAGGAGAAACAGATGATGGGAACCAGAAGTCGCCAAACAAACTGAACGGATTAGTCGCCAAATTTAAAGCGATTCGATATCCAAATTTAAGGTGAATCACAACCCTATCCCTTTCAATGGGTGAAATTTTAAAACACAATTCCAGCCAAACCAAAAGAGATTA